>JANAVB010022083.1:0-22221 GCA_029216955.1 Iris pallida
CCACGACATCTGGATCTTCTTCACTACCGGCATCAAGTTCGGCCTGGTTCACGACTCCAGGCAGACTCTTTCGTGCTGGTTAGAGTACCCAAAGCTTCGATCCCGAGCCCTTCTCTCCGCAGTTCATGGCAGCTGCGACATTCCGGAGCGTAGACTTCTCTGGGATCAACTCCTATCCGCTCAACTTCCCCCCAACAACCTCCCTTCGATCTGCCTCGAGACTTCAACACAATCTCTTGCATCTCTGAGAAGTCCGTGGGCCGCCCGCCCTCCCCTCCGGCCATGGAAGAATTCAACAACTTTATCTTCAATGCGCAACTCACCCACCTTCTCTTTTTCGGCAACGCTTTCACCTGGTACAACATGCAGGAAGGACATCGTCGGCAATACTCTCGTCTGGATCGAGTTTTGATCAATGGCCCCTGGGTTGATATGGAAATCATATCCAACCTTTCTCACCTGAACTCCACGGAATCGGATCACTCCCCCTCATTATCGAGATCAACAGTAATTCCCAGCACATCAAAAAACTATTTCAATTTTTGAACTTCTGGAGACACCACCCTCAGTTCGTCCCAGTTGTGACCACTTCCTGGAATTCCTCTGATGACCCCGACCCCCTGGTTAGAGTGGCGGCCAAACTCTCCGCCACCAGCAAGGCTCTTTCCTCCTGAAGCAAGGCAGTGTTCGGCAACATCTTTCAGGCGATCAGCACCGCTGAGGATGATGTCATCAGAGCAAAAACTCGGTACGTTGTGGAACAAACCCGGAGGCTCGGGCTTCGCTAAACCTTGCCAAAGCCATCCTCAGGTCTCGTCTGAAGGTCGAGACTGAATTCTGGAAACAAAAAGCCAGGCTTGCATGGGATCTGGAAGGGGATCGCAACTCTGGTTTCTTCCACGCGTGTGTTAAGGGTCGTAGACAACAGCTAAATCTCCATCGTATCGTAGACGACAATGGCACTCAGCTCCACGACCAGAAGAACATTCAGGAGGCGGCGGCACGGTTCTTCTCGTCCCTCTTCACCAAAGAGGCAATCGTCAAGGACGACGATTTCCTCTCCAAGGTTTCCACTATCATCACCGATCTAGATAATGACATGCTCATGGTCACCCACTGCTGAGGAAGTTAAGGCAGCGGTCTGGACGCTAGATGAACACAGTGCCCCCGGGCCTGACGGGTTCTCTGGGACATTTTTCAGAACTTATTGGGACATCATCGCTTCTGATTTGCTTGAAGCCACTATTGCTTTCTTCCAAGGTGCGAGATACCTGACATCTATTGCCAGGACGAATCTCATTCTCATTCCAAAAAAAGAGAACCCAGAAACCTTCAAGACTTCAGGTCCATAAGCTTATGCAACTTCACCAACAAGATCATCTCGAAAATTATCGCAAATCGCATGTCTAACATCCTACCCAAGATCATCTCCGAAGAGCAGCAGATTCGTCAAGAGAGGAACATCATGGACAATATCCTACTCGCACAAGAAATGGTCACCTGCATGAAATTCCCAGCTAAAGGAGGCAACGTCGCTATCAAACTGGATATGGAAAAAGCGTACGACCGCCTGGACTGGTAGTTCATGATCTGGGTGTTCAGAGCCATTGGCTTCTCTGAACCGTGGATTGATATTGTATACAGATCCATCAGCAATTCCAAGTTCTCCACTATCATCAACGGTTAAGCGAAAGAATTCTTCCCATCAAGTCGTGGCGTGCGCCAGGGAGACCCCCTCTCTTCATCATATTCATCATTGCTGCAGAAGCGCTCAGCAGAAACTTAAACAACATGACCAACAACAATCAATTCCACCATTATCACACCACCACCGAATGCCCTATTATCACTCACCTTGCCTACGCCGATGATGTCCGCATCTTCCCTTCTGGCAACATCGGTTCGGTAGAAGTTGTCCACAAAATGCTCGAGAGATATGCCAAATGCTCCGGTCAACGTGTCAACAAAAGCAAGAGTGTCATCTACACCCACCATAAAGCTGACAGGATCCGCTCCAACAGGCTATCCAACCTGACTTCATACACCACAGCGTACCCTCCATTCTTCTACTTAGGCTTCCCGATGGTGTACGGCAAGTCGAACGCCAGCATTTTCGAGTACATTGTGATCTCTATCAGAAAGAAGATTGAGGGCTAGCACAATGCCACTCTCTCACCTGGCGGCAAGCTGATTCTGATTCGGCATGTTCTCTCCTCCGTTCCCATATATATCCTGGCCGTATATGGTCCCCCCAAGAAAGTCATCTCATCGATCGAATCCCTTTTCGCCAGATTCTTTTGGGGGAGCTGCAACGGGAAAGACAAACACCACTGGGCCAGTTGGATCACCATGGCTAAACCCACCAAGAAGGGTGGGTTGGGATTTAGCCGATTGGAGCACCTAGTGGACGTATGCTCCATGAAATTATGGTGGAAGATGCGCACAGGCAACTCTCTCTGGACCAGGTTCATGAAGGCCAGATATTTCATATTCTCTCACCCGACGACCGCTTTAATGAACAGCAGATCCTCGGCCACCTAGTGCCGCATGTCTCGTGATAAAGCGCTTGTCGAACCTCTAATCCGACTGCAGCTGGGTAACACCCGCCTCGATAAGCTTCAAACGCTGGCTGGGTGACGAGCTTCACGTCACTCAACATCCCTATAGGGGAGATCCGCGAACTGTGGGATACATATCACGGTTGGAATTGGAACAGAGTGCGAGATAGGCTCGGCCAGGAAGTGACAGATAAACTTACTGCCGCTCGATTGTAGATTTCCAACGAGCCAGACTCCCTGCGGTGGACCCCGACTCCGAACGGCGCTTTCTCCTAGCGTCTGCCAGACTCATCGCTAAAGGGACAAGCACTCTGTGCCCTCTCAGTGCCCCTTTCTAACAACCATGCATTCCTATCAAATGGTCGATCCTGGTCTGGAGAGCTAAGAGAAGGAAACTCCCCACAAATGACTCCATCGCATCTTTCGGCTACAGCCTGGCATCGAGATGCCACTGCTGCGCATCCCCTAAAGAAGAGTCGGTAGAGCACGTCCTCTTTTTTGGTGATCTTTCTATGTGGATGTGGACCAGCCTCAGCTCCAGGTGCAGACAGAATCATCCTCCCGAGGGCTTCAACGATCTTCTGGCCAGCTGGAGAACCTCCCACGGCCGGCAGATTGTTGCTGCCGCCGAGATTTGGGTCCTGTGGAAGAACCGAAACAAATTCAGGTACGAAGGTCGTCAACTCCAACCTCAACAACTAATTACCGAGGCTCTGCGCCAAATCAGTAGAGTCCGGAGGTGATGCTCCCACTCCGAGGACAGCTTCTGGATAGCCTGGGACTAGTCGCCTCCGGAGCCGTATTTTGTTTATGTTCTTAGCCCTGTTGTCCTTTGCTTTCTGGTCTTTTTCCTTCTTGCGTGTGGCGCTCTTACTTGTATAGGCATCGACATTTTGTGCCTTATATATCAATAAATTCTCCTTCCAAATATATATATATATATATATATATATATATATATATAATATATATATATATATATATTTTAATATATAAAGATGTATAAGAAATAACTAAATAGAAAAGCCCAACCCAACTGAACCCCCAAACCCGACTGTCCCAAGCCCAGCATCCCTCCTTTCATATATACGAGTATATATATACGAGAGAAGGAGGAGCAAACCCCAATTCTAAACAAAACCGCCACCCCTAGACCTTCCCAGCCACCTGGGTGGCCAGCCCGACGGTCGCACGTGGCTGGAGGTCGGCCGCCGGTCGATGACAGAGCTGTCGTGCGCACATGGAAACAGCAACAACAGCAACATGATGCGATGCCAACTTCATGGAGTGATTCCTCCTTCGATCTTCGATCGAACTTCGAACCGTTTCTTCATGTATAAACACAACCATACCCTCTTCTAACCCTTTCAATTATTTAAAATTTTAAAGGCTAGATGGATAGGAAATTCCCTGTAAAATCATAGGAACAATTGTTCGAAACTGAACAGTTATACCATCCTAAACACCCCTGTTGGAAGGCGATTTCTCGCAAATCCTTCGACTGTTTCAAAATTGTGGTTGAATAGGTTTATAAACAACATACACATGATTACATTCCCTTTGATAGGTACTGATTTCGTAAAGTATGTGAAATGATATTTGTTTCCAAAATTGTAAAAAAAATAGTTTCAAAACAATAGATTTTAGAAAAACTTCACCGATATGGCGTGTGTCCCGACAAACCAGGCAACGTGGTCACAACCCGTAAGCATCGAAAGACGCGTACGGATGTTGTGGACGTGTGGGATTCGACAGAACTCAATTTTATTTTGTGTGTGCGACGAAATCGAGGCTTATCCGTCGAGATACCCCGTATCGGCCTTCTTGTAAACTAGCCCATAACTTCGTGCACGTTCGTCATCTCGAGACGAATCTTGAGCCAACAGGAACATGTCATTTTTCTGGTCCTGTATGCCAAGTTTGGTTCGAATCTGAGAAGGTCGATCAGAACGCTATTTTGGCGGGCCCGCGACCCGATCCAACGGACGAATTTGTGCATGGTCCGCCGGAATCCAACTTTGGATATACGGTTGGGTTCTATCTTCAAAACAGACCCATAGAAAAATAGTTTGACGACTTTATAGACCGTAGATACTGGCATACTTTTTGGTGCAAAGCGGATCCAACGACGGATATCGTTTTGTCCCAAAATTGCCGTTTTGCCCCTGTGTCCAGAATGAAACTTATGGATAGGCTATCCTAGCTAATTTGACTATTCTGAACACGTTGATAATATTTGTTTCAGCATCCGAAGTCGTTTGTGGGAGTTAGATTTTGTGACTCTTTGATTTGACGAGTTGTTTACGGAATATTTTGATACCACCAGGCAAGTACACCTTGCCTTCCTCTACAGTTTATTTGTATGCTTATATTCTTCTTCTTTGCTATATGTCATACTAGTTTCTTTCATTGATTGCTGATATGTGTTCGTTTGTATTATGCATATTAGTTAGTTGCCTCATTGGTATATAGTCATTTTTTGTGATTGGCCTTGTTGTTCATATCGTACATGTTCCTCACATGTGCTTGACTGTTTCGTATCGTGTCGTAGGACGAGTAAGTCATAACTGAACAGCTATACCTTGTTTTCGACTTCTCAACCTACGAGTCCACACTAGAGACGATGGTTGATTTCTTGAAGCTAACCTGCGAGTCCACACTAGGGAGAAGGTTAGTAGTTGTCCACACCTGCAAGTCCACACTAGGGACGAGGGTGATTCTTGAAGATGACCTGCGAGTCCACACTAAGGGCGAGAGTTATTAGTTGTTCAAACCTGCGAGTCCACACTAGGGGCGAGGGTTTGGTTATCCGTTGATCTTTTGTCATGTGTTCATGTTTCCTTTCCAGCAGTTCATTTATGCGTAGTTGTCCTCGTATCCATATTCATAGTCACTTGTGATGTTCTGTTTTTTCTGTTTATTTCTTACGCATGATAAATTGTTAGAAAGGCATGTTTTATGTGTCTTGCTAGTCCCCTGAGGACCTGATGATCTCTTCAGGTAGTAGATTGCACGGAGTAGTTAGTTGATCATGATGAAAGTTGATTACATTTGCAGGATCCAGGTATGCTAGCAATATTACTTTATTATCCTCTCGTGCTTTATAGTCCTTATCATGATATATTCTACTTGTTAGCCTACTTTTATAGACTCATGTTATATTTTTGGAGTCTAATCGGACATTTATGCTAGTGGGCTGCAGACCATGAACCATAATGTTCATTCTTGTATTATATTCTTCTTGTGGATTGAGATATAGTTTTTGCATGCCATGATTAAGCATATTACCCTAGTCTATACAGCATAAACGTATTCAAGTTGGGCTGGAGTCCGCTTGATACGTAGATGGCTTGTGCATGCACTTGCATCCCGAAAAGCGGGTGCCGATCGTGACAGGAAAGATGCACATTTGTGCTTGATGAACAATTTCAATTATACTGTTTAATAGAAGTAAGAGGGATAGAATATTTTAGGGTGTGATTGTCTAAAGACGAGTTTGGCAGAGATAGACATCTATGCTAGATGGACCGAGTAGGTAGGAGTCGAATTCTTCTGCTGTAGAAATTTTTACTCAGAGGACATAGGAACCCATGTTTGATAGGACTGGATAAATAACTAAGGTGGGTAGAATTTTATAGATATTCCCCTAAAATGGAAATTAGAGTAGAGTAAAGCGTAGGACTTGACCCTAACGAGAGACCCTAAGATCCCTAAATTAATCCATGCTACCCTTTGTCTAAAGATAGAACCATGAACTAGAGGGATTATTATCGAGTGATAATATCATAATGATATACGACCTAGGAATATTAGATAAAGTAGGAGACTAGACTTGAAACAATCTATAAATGACCAGGACAAGAAGATTGACCAATAGGTGTGTGCGTACATGTTCAGCTTAGCCTCGACCCTTGCCTAGTAGATAGGTGCAAAATTGTTAGGTGTACTTGTAAGCTTTCCACTTCGATTTTCAAGCCATCCACCACCACTCCCACAATTCCATCAACTTCCTCTTCCACCCTAGCATCTCTCGGGAGCACCACGCTGCCTTCGGAGAGATATCCAAGCCTTCGAAGACACCGAAATCTCATCGTTTCATTCTGAAATTTAGTTGCAGGTTAGTGCCTTATAAAATAGATTTCAAATATTTTTTTAATCAATTTTGCCCGAAACCAAATCTTATGGATAGCCCTACATGTCTTCTTTGATTTCCAATTGCTAACTCATACCGTTCTACTTCAATTGCCCGTGGCGTCCGTTGCACTGAAACGTGTCCAAAATTGACCAATTTTGTTACGGAGACCTTCCCGATGACTTCAAACATCGATTGATCTCCGACAAAACCTTGCTAAGGTCTCTAAAATCTATATCTACCAAAAAGAATCATTATTTATGAATATTTGCAAGAATTTCATGTTGATATATCATTACTTCGATACTATCAATTTTCAGACACCAACACACCAATCAAAACCATCTATTTGATTCCAAACCTTCGTAGGATTTAAATTTGATATAAATCTGATAAATTTAGATGAATAAATAATTTCGTATTGATATGTCATTACTTTGATATTAATCCTAATTATTCTGATTTATTCCTGAATAAATAATTTCCATATTTTTTTTCATAATTTTTTGCTTCTGAATTGAAATTTTATGTGGCATGTTGTGTTGATGCTTAAATATAGTGATTTCGTATATTTTTCTACAAGATATATATATATATATATATATATATATATATATATATATATATTCCGAATTTAATAACAATATTTTCCAGAATTTAAAGTACCTGCTTATGGTATATAAATATTATTTTATTATTATAAGTTGTTGCTATGAATAGTGGAATACTAGTATTAACTAGTTGACTATTTATGACTAGTTTGGTCTAAATAAGGTAAGTATTGATATGGTAAGATTGTGGTGATATTTATCTAGTTTATTTTATACTTCTAGGAGTTCATGAACATTCGACTATGGAGGTTGGAGCCAGACCGATATACTATACTTTTGATGATAATTCAGGCAAGATATCTTGCCATCTTGTTACTGTTTTAATTTTATGATATTGTCCTTGTATTGCTATTATGTTACCTAGTAGAGTGCGTCCAATTATGACTTGGATGCCATCGATGGTGGCATCGATGTTGTGGTGAGTGTGTGTGTGTGTTTGACTTACTTGTATAGAAGACGTAGCCGAAAAGTTTTGAAGTTATTCTTAACAACTTCTATGCTTTGTCAAGTATCATTACACGACACTGTAAGTGAGATACATTGTGTTGGCACGAGCTTACACATTGGGCTAGCTATCGGTGCGAGCGGTTCGTATGTCAGTTCATATAGAGTTAGTGTGAGTCTAGATAATGACTTACATTAAGATATGTGTTGTTCGAGTCATGGATATGACTAGTGCAAGACATGGGTGGGGAAGACTATTAGTAGGCATATGAGAAGCCACATATTAGCCTCAGTGGTTTCCTAGTTATAGATTCATAGTTTCCTGGTTATGGGTGTATTACTAGAGTATATATCCGGCAGCGACCGCTGATCACGCGTCAGAACACCGTCTGGAGGTGTGCTAGTATATAAGCCTCTAGTAGATGCTATGCTTTATTTCTTCACCTACTCATATGTACCAAAGTCGTCTTCGACATGCATACACATAGATGGTTAGTGAACCCATTATCATGTTTATTTACAGTTCATTATGGTATTGTTTGTTTTGTATCTTGCTAGTTTCCTATGAAGACCTGGTGATCTCTCTAGGTTGTTGCTGAGCTTATAGTATAGATAGGTGTATGGTATGATTTCGACTGCAGGATTCAGGTATTGTTTGTAGTGTTTGTTTGCAAAACCAAAAGTTTCCGAAAGAAAACTTAACTACAAACTAAGAAAGAAAGTACAAAGTACAATTTTATTTTGGAGAAGTATAACTTTAGGAATCTGAGCAGAAGACGATCACTTTATCCCTTGGACGATGCGATATCGAAGAAGAAATGCTTTGGAACGTGCTACGACAACTTTTTAGAAGATTATGATCATTCGTTATGCATTTAAGAGTTATTTTGAACTCCTTTTATAAAGTTTTGGGATAACTGCTAGGCAGTTACAATGAGTGGCGCATAATACAAAATAGGCTGATTGTGCGCTGTTTGGTGCACCATGTTCTGTTTCATCCATTTGCACGAATGGTTAGATTAACTGCATGATACGCATGGCATTCTATGAGAGAAGTGCGCTTGGTTGTAGGCATTGTTACGTGTACCCTCTTCGAGATAAGGGGCATGCGTGCCACGTCATCTTACTGCTTCTGGATGATAGTTAAATGATTGGCGCCAGTTGATGAATGGCGCACATTGTTGAGGAGCACGAATTGGTGAAATGAGCTTGGTATTAATTCTGTGAGGAGTTAGCTACTTTGCGCCAATGATAAATGGCGTAGAGTAACTGACAAAGCTCATTATGATCAGTCTGACATAATCTTTCTCTAGCGTTTTGTGCTCGGGATTCGAAGGAATGTTTCTCGAATTTCGTGTTGTCAGTCATTATGACTGACGACTTAGCTTCTCGAGGAAGTTTACACGTGGTAGTCAGGCGCCCTTTGATGAGATGTGCCATTTGTTACTGACTGTTATTTGATGTTGAGTGCTATTTTATGTTGGGCGCTATTTGATGGCCTGGTGCCATTTGCGAATCTTGCAATGCATTTTAAAAGCTTCTACGAGACCCTCTTCAAAGTTTTTAATTTCCAAAATTTTTGAAATTTGAAATACTTTGAATAAGAAGCGTTTCAGAAGATTTTGCGCGTAAAAAATCTCAACCGACCTTCTGTTCCGTGCGCGATAGGCGTTGACGTTACACGTAGTTTTTAGGCCATAAATAGCCTACTGTGAGGAGAGAGAGAGAGAGAGAGAGAGGAGAGAGTCCTTTACTTAGAAATTTTCTAGAGGGAGAGAGAGTCATTTACTTAGAAATTTTCTTTCTCGAATTATCTTCGTCTTCTTCTTATCCTTCTTCCAAGTTCTTCAAGCTTTGTCAATGGCACCAAAGTGATCCAGGACGGAGAAAGGAAAGAGCTTGGCCGGAGCTGCATCGTGAGCTCACTGAGGGTGCCACAATACATGCCGTTGTCGACGATGGCCAAAGAAGCGAATCCCGCCGTTGGAGGTGAGGAATTGGTCGGAGAAGACGAACAACATGATAAACGCCATTCGCACATAGCGCGAACCAAAGCCAACGTCAACCGTCTCTTTCAGAGCGTTGGACGACGCTGCGCGAATCTCAAAACGTGCCACCTCTTTCAAAGTTTTGGTCAACACATATCGCGCATCCTTTGTTCATTCAAAGTGCGCTGCGCGCTGTCATGACCCGTTACCCAAATTGTTGGACCGGGCTGAGCCATGTCCAGCCTACACTTGGTTAAAGCGTAATAAGCTGTTCTAAGAATAGACAATAAAGGATCTAATCTGCTAACAGTTCTAAAATCACATTTAAAGGTTCATCACAACACAGCATCTATAAGCGAGAGTAAAATAAGCACAGACTTAATAATACACTTCCAAAGTATCTAACTGGAGACAAAGTCCAGTTGTAGGAGCGTAAAAAGTGCTTCATGGACTTAGTCAAAGAAGTTGAGAATTTTACGCGAGCTACTCTTTACGCTAGCTACTTTACGCTGGAGCTATTCATTGAACTTTACGCTGGAGCTATTCATTGAACTTTACGCTAGGGACAGACTGTCAGGCCGCATTTAATGCCAGAGATTTGATCTGACAGAATGATTTTTCTGACAGCATGCAGCACAGAAGTCAAGAAGATTGGATTTACACCAAAACCAATACTCGTCGTATAGTATGCAGATGAGGCTATTTTACGCTCAATAAAATTACTTCTTTTACGCACGATAGTTATTCGAGCTTTTACGCTCAAGGCTATTGTGGGGGTAAAGTCTATTTGGGCTAATTTTTACGCTCAATGCTATTTTAGCCACTTTACGCTGGGAAGTTTATTTTGGGCTGTTTTACGCCCAGTTTGCCACTATACGCTGGGAGTGTGTTTTGGGTCATTTTTACGCCCGATCTTTCCTGACCATTTAAGAACGAGGTTTGCCCACGTGGCTTTTATGCCACACTTCTCGAGGAACGTTTGTACGTGCTCTCCCCATTTTGTTCAAGTAGTGGGACACGTGTCACCATGAGTGGAGATCAAACTCTACGTAGGACACGTGTCAACGTGCGTAGAGGATGAGTTGCATCGTGTGTGACAGTTGCTAGCGTAAAGACCCGATTTTGCTGCTTTTTATGCACAAAGGGTTAAGTCTATAAATAGACTTATTTTTCATATAGACATGATCAAGAGATCAACAGAGAGACGGGGAGAGAAGATTCTGAGAAAACTCATATTTCTAGAGTGATATTCCCAGAAGCATTTCTTCAACTTTTTCTCAAGAACAGGGTGAAGCAAAGCAAGAAAGCATTCGACTGTGCCATCAGTGCCGTTGCTCGATACCTTTCCGGTGACTTAGTTCTTCCGATTGTTCGTCTTCTTCAAGCAGCTTTCTTCTTCATCATCGTATGGTCCAAGGAACAAAGTGATCGTTCTCAAATCAGACTTCCACAGCAATACTTTCCAGAATAATTTGTACTTCTGTACTTTTTCTAGTTTTCTTTCAAAAGCCAATTTTTAGGCATTTTGTTAAGTGAAACAAAATGGCGACTCTACTGGGGACGACCTTCTCCTCTGACGAGAAGGCAATTGCTCAATATGATGATGTGTCGATCGGATCGACAAAGAAGACTCTGGTTGTGTACTTCAACCATACTGCCTACGAAGAAATGCTCCGAACTGGGGGTAGTACTCGCTGCTCCAATGTTCAGAAATCGCGAAAGGCATAAAAAGTTTGAATTCCCAGGTCCAACGCATCCTCGGATCTCCCTGCTGTCTCTGAAGGCAAAGGAATCCTTCTTACTCCTGTTGTGGAGGCTCCCGTCTGTGACGAGGCAGTCTCTACTCCGGTGATACGCCATGGGCGTAAAAATCAGTCTCCCGTTGTAACGTGGCAGACTCTCCAGTTTTACGCTCTGAGCGTAAAAATCAAGTTTTATGCTCTGAGCGTAAAAATCAGGTTTTACGCCCCACGCGTAAAAATATGTCTCTCGTCTGTGATGTGGTAGACACACAAAATTTACGCTCCACGCGTAAAGGAAAATCTTCCGTCTGTGACGTGGCAGATACTCATGTTTTGTGCTCTACGCGTAAAGGTAAATCTCCTGTCTCTGACAATGTAGATAAAATTCACAATGATGTCTTTACATCTAAAGTAAATTTACCTGTACGTATGTAGCGTAAAAACATTATTGGTAAAACTTCGGTTCTCCACCAACAGCCTTCTTACACTGCTTTACGCAAGGTACCAAACCTTCAAATAACGCGTAATACTGATGGAGTCCTTTGTGCTCAAAAATATCTGGATTTACGCATACAACTCCAAGCACGTAAAATGTACAGTTTGGTTCTGCTAATGCAGCCATTAATCTTCTTTATACACAAGGGACTAAACGTTTCTTTACCCCAAATGTAATAAAGAAGACTATTCACTTTACTCCTTCTGATTTACGCGAGTTGCTAGTACAAAAGCATAAAAATAGACAATCTCCTGTGACACTCCCCCAAGAAAATTATCATTGTGAGTGTTACCAGATTGTAATCAAATGTTGTTGTTCGGCTTCTAAGCGGTCAGTTTTTGACCGATTAAGCTATAATGAAACTCAGCAACAGGTTGACGACCAAGAACTTGAGTTGTTATATGCGTCAGTCAACATGGCATCTCATACCAACAGAGGATGACGTCCAAGACGCAACTCGTCCCAGACTCCTGGTCAACAACAGTTCCATAGACTTCTTGATTCCTTTGAAGGAGTATATCAGAATACTCGATCAAGAAGACAAAGACAGTTGCAGACTTCTGATTCAGAAGCTGGGGGTACTCAATCTTTTGAGTCCAAAACTGATAGTGTTGATTCATACCTCTATACCAATCCCTCTGTATCTTCAAGAGAGGTTGAATCCTATGTTATTGGAGATGAACGGAGACGTTATCTGCTAATACAGAACAACGTCTCTCTGCCATTGAGCAATCACTAAAGGACATGCTTACCATGATGCAAAGCATGCACCAAATAGTAATAACTCAGCAAACTGCTCAGCCGACAGTAGTAACACCGGTGCAGGTAGCAGCACAAACTCAAGATAGTCAAGGGGTTGATATACCTTTGAATAATCAAGAGCCTGCTGTCAATCAAAATTCTGTATCTCCAGATCCTATCATTCCAGAAGATGTGCCACCTCTGGTGGGGGTTACGGTACATCCAACAACTATTCAATCGAATGTGCTTCCTCAAACCAGTGAAGCTATTCAAGCAGTGCGTGAACTAAAAGCACAGTTTGAAGTTCTGAAGCACAAGGATCAGCTCCAGAGGTTAGGGATTAAGCAACCTTATCCTCCTCATTGGAATGACGTACCCTTTCCTCCGAAATTCAAGCCATAATCGATGGTATTATTTGATGGAAAGGCTTCTCCTAGTCAGTATATCAATTACTTTGATATTATGATTGTGCATCTGCAGAAGAATGATGCTCTTCTTACCCGAGTTTTAATCGGGTGCCTGACGGGTTCAGCTTACGATTGGTATCGTAGTCTACCCGACAATTGCATATCGTCTTTTGATATATTTAAAGCAATGTTTCTCTCCCGCTTCTATGAAGGAGGCATGGACATGAATATGTCCTCCTTAATAGAAATCAAACAAAAGGAGAAGGAAGATACTCAGACGTTCATCGAACGTTTTCGACAAGAAACTCTGAAGATGCCTCCTGGTATGCTAGATTCAGCATTGATTGATACATGCAAGATGAATCTGCGACCATCCATTGCTATCTTTACGGGTTCCCAATTCACAGATTGGGCCTCATTCATCATAGCAGCAGTTTCTGCCGAGACCAATAGTAGGTTGGCTCGTGAACACGTGATGATCTTTGCCTCAGAGGACAAAGGAAAGAAAGGCTCTTCTGGTAATAATTCCGGCAATCGTAATGGGAAAGGGAAGGAAACCCTTGTGGTTAATCTTTCAAAACCCAAAACGACGTCGAATAATCAGGAGTCTTCCAAGCCAAAAGAATAATACTCTTTCGATGACAGTGATATCCCAGAGATATTCCAATGTCTGGTAAAAAGTGGCAAACTCCAGATTACAGAGCCAAAGAGGCCTAATGAGGTGAATCTGACCGACAATCCCAAGTATTGTATCTATCATAGATACATAAATCATCCTACCAAGGCTTGTTATGTCCTGAAGAAAAAAATTCAGGAGCTGATAAATGCCAATGCCATCGCTTTAACTAACGATGAGCATACGGTCACAACTAATATGGTTTCTCTTCAATTTGGAGGTTTTCCTCCACAGCAAGTCCCGGATGGAATTGTCCCAATTCCAAAGACGACGATGAAGATTATGAATATCCTGCATGCCAGAGAGCAAAATAAAGGACTTTTGCCCCTTATACTGAAAAATGGTAAAATCATGTGGGTACACCCTGATTTAGTACCTGAAATGGAAAATAAAGGTAAAATTTCAAATTCTAAGAAGGGTAAAAAAAAGTCAAAACTTGCAATATGATTTCTCATGTTTTAACCCCAGACCATGATAATTTAGATCATTTATGGGGTGATATTCCATTGGAGGATAGACTGAGAGGTTTGAATATATGCCCTCCAAGTTTGGCTCCTCCTATTAATCTCAAACTTTCTCATCAGCAGTGGATAGCTATGAATAGTGTCCCCTTATACAGGGCACAACAAGACTTTGCTGCTTATGAAAAAGCTCCTATAGGGATTTTTCCTCGTGTCCCGAATACTCCTTTTCCTGTGGTTACAGAGGATTCTCTATCTTCTTCCTCTGTTAAACCATTCATTGAAAGTCCACTGCTCATTCACTTGTATAGTCAACAATCAGTCCATCTCATGAAAAAGATGGGCTATGACTTTCAAAAGGCAGAGGGTTTGAACTATGATAAAGGAATGCGACTTCCTTTACAAATTCAAAGTCAAAAATCCACTGTTGGATTGGATTCTGAGCTTCTTCATAAAAATCCTCAAAAGAAGAAGACTAAAGGAAAGAAGACTAAATCCTGCAATATGGTACTTCCTTCTCCTGAGTCTGAGGAAGAAAGCTTTGCTGGTACGAGATCTGGGAAAGAGTACCACAAAGATTATGAGGGATCTTCCAAAGAAGCAGAGGACGTTGTTGAAACAATACCAGCTCAACCATCTCCTGTTCCTACTAAACCATCTGTGGTTGAGAAGGGGAAACAGAAAGCAGTACGCTTTGACGTTCCTTTGAAATCTGCTTCAAATCAAGGGGTAGTGATGAAGCCCTACAAATTTGATATTCTAGCCCAGTTAGCCAATACTCCGGCTAGACTCTCTATATTCGAGCTGCTTCGTCTTTCTAAAGAAAGCAGAAAGACTTTGAGTGAAGCCTTGCTACAAGCAGACTCATGCTTAGCTCAACTTAAGAGTCCTGACAATACACCAGTGTCGTGTCCACAATGTCATAGTGTGATGGAGGCAATTTCTAATATTACCTTCGCACAAGAAGATATGTTGTTGAAGCATAATAAGCACGACAGGCCTTTGTGCTATACTGGGTATATTGAATCCACGAAAATTGACAGGATTTATATTGATCCTGGATCTTCTATTAGCATTATTCTTCAGAGTATGCTAAGACCTTTGAGGATTCCTACTAGTGATTTGACTTACACTAGTACCATAATAGTTGGTTTCAACTCTGGCAAGAGTAAACCACTGGAAAAGATTCTTCTGAAGATTCAGATTGGTGATCTTCGAACTATGGTGACCTTCTATGTTATCAACTCAGACGTATCCTACAACATCCTTCTTGGAAGACCATGGATACATGAGCATAACATTGTGCCTTCAACTCTCCACCAATGCTTCAAGTGCGTAGATTCTCAAGGGATTATGAAGACGGAATTCGCAGATATTAACCCTTTTAAAGGTGTTGAGGCTTATTTTTCGGATTCAATCCTCTATAAACAGGAGCATATGAAGGAGATATCGGATATGGCTGAAGATCGATCACCTGCTGAAGATCAATCTGTCAATGAAGATCCCCTAGAAGAGCAACCTTTGAAGATTAAAGTCAAAGGTCGAATCCAACCCCAACCTGTCAAAGATCAACCTCTGGTGATCAAGATCAAAGGAAGAACTCGAGCTTCACCTGAGAAATCAGTGAGTATTCCTGCCAAGAGCCAAGTTCAACCTCTCATTATCAAAGTCAAGGGATGTACTTCTCGTACGAATGATCCAGAACCACCGTTAATCATCAACCTTGGCAAGCTTACGCAGAAGACGGATGACGGTCCGTTAATGATCAATCCGAAACGTAGCAATCAAATTATAAATGATTTAAATATTGATCATTCTGTACTTTCTAATATCAATGAAGATTTCCTTTTTTTAGTATATGGCTGTCAAATTTATTGAAAGAATAACTTTATCTTCTGATGATCAAAGTCATCAATATAAAGATGACATAGATACAGAGAAAACTTTATACATTGACCATAAGGAAAAAAAAAATTCCTCCTCAAGTCGATGTAGGACCTTATGCTCAAAGATTCCTAACATCTTCTCCCTATCTTCTTCTTGTAGCTGCTTCATCACAAGCTTGTGTAACTTATAGACGTCACGAAGAATCTTATTTCATGATTCCATCCGATAAGAAAAATAAGCACCAAATTGTGTTTGGCCTGGCTAGAAATATCTCTATTGTTCAGACAGATGATCTCAGAGAAAAAGATAGAGGAAGAATCTGAATTGACAAATATAGTCAACAATCTCTCAAGATTATCCAAAATATGGGATATGACTTAAAGACTATGCAAGGTCTCAATCAAGGCAAAGGTAGACGATTACCATTATGTGGTGATCCGTTTTACCAGAAAACTCGTCATGGGTTGGGATATGATCCGTCCCACAAGTTTAATGACGATATACGAGAAGAATTCTCTTCTAGTTCTTCACAATCCTCAAATTCGAAAGAAATCCAATTCATCGAATCTGATACATTTCACTCCTCATATGATGGAGGAGACTATTATGATGAATCTGAATGTGTATTCTCAGTCAACATAGTTCAAACTGATGGTAAATCTGAGCCATTTAAAAATGACCCTTGGGCCCAATAGATGGACACTCAGTAGGAGCTTCGTTTTGAACAGCGACAGCCACCTACAGGGATGAGAATGTCCAGATTGATGTTAGAGATGGAACTATGTCCAAGCCAATATTCATCAGTAAAAACCTCTCCGAAGATGAAAAGAAAGAGTTGATAAAACTAATTAAAGAATATATTGATATCTTTGCATGGAATTATGAGGATATGCCAGGTCTATATCCCAAAGTTGCTACTCATAAACTCAATATTCTTCCTAATGCCAAGCCTATAAAATAACAGCAACGGCATTTTCGACTATACATGATAGATGCAATTGAAGAAGAAGTCAAAAAGCTGATTACATGTGGCTTCGTTCATGAAGAACAACACCCATACTGGGTTGCCAACATTGTTTCTGTTATGAAGACGAACAGAAAAGTTTGAGTTTGCATAGATTTTCGGGATCTTAATGCAGCTTATCCAAAGGACAAATTTCCACTTTCGATTACCGATGTCATGATAGACAATACATATGGTTTTGAACGCTTGTCTTTCATGGATGGATTTTCAGGATACAATCAGATTAAGATACATCCAGGAGATGAGAAGTATACTGCTTTTCGTACACCCCTTGGGGTCTACTGCTATACGGTTATGTCGTTTGGTCTTAAAAATGCTGGTGCCACGTATCAACGGGCTATGAGCAATATCTTTCAAGAACATCTACAAAAAATAGTTGAATGTTACGTAGATGACATTGCTGTCAAAAGTCGATTAAAAGATGATCATATTCAAGACTTAAATATGGTATTTGAATTGATGCGCCAACATCAATTGAAGATAAATCCTACTAAGTCTTTCTTAGGGGTGTCCAGTGGCAAATTTTTATGATTTGTCATTACTTCTCAGGGTATTCATATCGAACCTGACAAAATCAAAGCTATTCTTGAAATGCGTCCTCCACACAATTTAAAAGAACTCCGCGGCTTTCAAGGTCGCATTGCTTATATCAGGAGATTTATATCCAATCTCTCTGGAAGATGTCAATATTTCTTCCGTCTATTAAAGAAAGGTGTATCATTTGTTTGGGATGAAACATGTCAGAAAGCTTTCAATGACATCAAGCAATACCTTACAAATCCACCTATTTTGGTACCTCCAGTGGTAGGGAAACCATTTTTGCTATATGTTCGAGCCTTGGATCATTCACTTGGTGCTCTTCTTGCACAGAAAAGTAATATGGGTCATGAACAGGCAATTTATTATCTTAGTCGAATGATGGTAGGAGCTGAACACAGGTATACTCATGTAGAAAAAGAATGTCTGGCCTTGGTTGTTGCTGTTCAAAAGATAAGACATTATGTGTCAGGATAAACTATTCATGTCATCTCCAGAATAAATCATATTCGGGTATTGATGAGAAAACCGAGCGTTCTTAACTCCAGGTTAGCCACCTGGGCGATGTTGCTCACTCCTTATGAAATGTTCTATGTACCTCAAAAATCAGTGAAGGGTCAAGCATTAGCTGATTTCTTAGCAGCTCATCCTATACCTGAAACATCGAAGCTATATAAGGACATTTCAGATGAAGTCGTGGATTGCAACATGACTTTAAAGGATGACATTTGGCAATTATACTTTGATGGAGCATCATGAGTTGGACCTAAAGGCAATATCGTCTCCGGAGTAGGAATCGTCTTGGTTTCTCCTGACAAAATGGTCATATATCGTGCTTATTCTCTTAATGAGCCATGATCCAACAATGTGGTAGAATATAATGCTCTGCTGATTGGTCTCCAAGTAGCAAAATAATTGGACATCGAGTTCCTAGAAGCTTATAGAGATTCTCAACTGATTGTTAATCAGGTTAGAGGGACATATGAAGTCAGAAATCCTGATCTCATCCCTTATCATCAAGTGCTAATCGAATTGGTCCTTTCATTCAAAGGATTCTTCATCGAATTTGTACCACGTTCTCAAAATTTGGAAGCTGATGCTCTTGCTAGTTTAGCGGCAGATTTAGCTGTTCCAATTCGAAGACAAAATACCATTACTTTGTTGGATCGAGACTTATTCTGTGTCAAGAATAATCTGTATATTGAATAGAGTTATACTACAGAATCAAGTTCCCAACAGAGGAATTGGAGAAGTTCATTCATTGATTATGCGGTTCATCGGATTTTACCTGAAGATCCAAAAGAAGCTGCATCAATCAAGAGACGATCATTTCGATTCTATTATGATTCTTCTTTACATATGTTATATCGTCGTTCTTATGACGGACTTTTGCTATGCTGTCTCTCAGAGAGTGAAGCTAAGCAAATACTTCGTGAAGCTCATGATGGTGTCTGTGGTGCCCATCAACCTGGTCCAAAATTACAGGACAGTATTCGAAGAATGGAGTATTATCGGCCATCCATGATAGCAGATGCTGTGGATTATGCTAGACGGTGTAAAGCATGTCAGATTCATGCTGATTTTATTCATCAACCATCGGAGTTCTTATATCCTACAACAGCTTTTTGGCCTTTCGAAGCTTGGCGCATGGATATTATTGGTCCGATTAACCCTCCTTCTGTCAAGGGACATTGGTTTATACTGGCTATAACCGATTACTTTTCTAAATGGACGGAAGCGGTTCCCCTTGTTGAAGTTAAAATATCTAATGTGGTTAGCTTCATTAAACATCATGTCGTTTATCGTTTCGGGATTCCCCGACGGATAATTCATGACAATGGACCACAGTTTGCCAGTCAGGCATTTTATCGATTCTGTGATAAGAATCGAATCCAAAACCTGGCTTCTACGACTTATAATCCAGGTGTTAATGGTCTGGCCGAAGCCTTCAACAAGACGATCATCAAACTTCTCAAAAAGTTCGTCTCTTCTAATAAACGTGATTGGAATGAGAAACTTGGAGAATGTTTATGGGCTTACCGAACGACAGTCCGAACTCTACTGGTTTTACACCATTTTCACTGGTTTATGGATGTGAGGCTGTTCTTCCATTGGAAATCCAGATTCATCTCTTAGAATAGCCATGCTAATGAGCTAACTACAGAGAACAATGATCGCTTACGACTTCAAGAACTTGAAGGATTGGACGAGAAGCGTCTTCAAGCGCAACACACATTGAGCTATATCAAGCCCGCATATCTCGAACTTTTAATCGTAAAGTTAAAGAGAGGATATTAAAGTTGGTGAGCTAGTCCTAGCATTCGAAGACGATGGTGATGACTCATAAGAGCAAAGGAAATTCCAAGCAAAATGGGAAGGCCCTTATGTCATCGAACAGTTTTCTCTAATGGTGCCTATAGGTTGTCTAAACTAATGGAGATTTGCTCATGATGTCGATCAATGGAAAATTCTTGAATAAATATTATGTTTGATTTTTCTTCTTTATTTCCCAGCTACCAATGTTTGGTTAAGCTGATTACTTGTCTCCTTGGAGAGAATTTTAATCTTTTATTTTACCAGTTGATTAAAAAGTGGGATTTATTATTTATCATGTTTCATGATCTCTGAATAATATTAAGTCTACTTCTTTTCCTATCTATCATGTCCATTTGACCTTGAATAGATATTAATCTATTTTTCTTTGAGTTGTTACGATCTGTCACGTTCATATTACCTCTGATAGTATCGTATACTCTAAACAGAAAACGAGATTTATTATCTATCATGTCCATATTACCTCTGGATAGATATAATTTATTGAGTTTAGAAGACTTGTCATGTCCATATTACCTCGGATAGGTGTTTCTATCTCATACCTATTGTTTAATTTCAAAATAAATGATAGGATCACAAAAAAATATTTTATTCATTTTTTGTAAACATTACAGAATGAAAAAGATAAAAGATTACAAAAGCTCTTTATTTTCCTAGGTGGAGCAGAGATATCTTGAAGTAGTTTTTGTAGCTCCGCTAGATGCTTGTTACGAGAACTCAATACTTCTTGGTAGCTTCAGAGCGTCGAGCTTCGGGAGTACAAATATGAGAAAGTCCAGAAAAAGTAACTATAAGCTTGTCCTTGGCTTCGTCAAGGGTTTTGATGGTAGATTCAGCTCCGAAGACCTGTTCTTCCAAAATTGAGCTCTGAGTTAGGTACTGGTCCCGGGCCATGATCATCTGCTCCTCTCTGCCTTCAAGCGAGCCAGCTCAGCCTCAACTTCGCAAATTCTATCATTTTGTTGATGAATTCTTACATTCGAAGTTTCATAGGCTTCTCTATGGCTATCCAGCTCGGGCTTTACTCCAGCTAAAAAAGCTTTTTCATTGGCAACTTTTATGCTATTCAGAGGGCTTCATTGAATCTCGTCCCGAGCGAGGTAGTCGGCAGATAAAGCGTCATACTCTTCTTGGATGAGACTTTCAATGGTTTCACTTGACAGCTTTAGATATTCTTTGATGGGCTGTTCAAGTCCCTCCACGATTTTCTCCAACGTTGCTGCTCTCACCGCATCATTGAACATGGCGACATTTATGATAGTAAGAGCGATCGCCGCCTTCAAGCTCTCATAATTGAGGCCCTTATTCAGGACCATTTTGACTAGAGCCGCCAGAGTCTTGTAAAAGGTTTCAGTATGAATCTCAACTAAGACATTCATTTCTATACTTGAACTTGGCGTTTGCAGCGATATCTACCAAGTCTCTTCTCTGAAGACTAGGAGCAGATGCTGATGCTTTGATAGCAGGCTGAATGAAGCCATTGTTGTGACTGCTACCAAGCCAACTGGTTTCCAGGAGCTTCAGGAATAGTGTCTTCAGTATTTGTTACTCCAGCCGTCTCTGGAGCTGAAAGTTTCGGTGGTGGTGATAGGTGCGGGTGGAATGATAGTTGTGGCAGCTGACTCCGGTTCTGGCATTGTCTCTTCAGAAACTTGTATTCGATCAATAGTAATAGCAGAGGATGCTATTACACCTTCCCAGCTTCAGTTAGTGACTTGAGTATGCCTTCATCACCTTCCTCAGCTACTGGCTCTGCAGGCCCTTCGAGTATCTCAGTTGTAGTAAATTCTTCTACAACTGAGTCTTCATTAAAATCTAGCTCTTCCTTAGTAGCCACTTCATCATCTACAGTAAGTTCTACTGTAGTGTTTGCCATTGATTATAAAAAAACAAAAAATTATATGGAAGGACTGGACTTTTACTTCACAACACAAACTTGCTCGTACAAAGAAAGCCTAGGGACGAAAACCTAGGTACAATCTAAGTACGATTGTTTAGTTTTGATTCTGGGGGGTGACGGTAAAGGCTCTGGAAAGCGACGGCCGCTCTGCCTTACTCCTTGGACGATCAGACGTAGCCTTGGCTCTGATGAAGAAATGCTCTCAGGATGGGAAGACTCTTCTGTGCGCGCCTTTTTGTCTCTGTGTGTCCAGCCGGGTGGAGAGGATCTCTTTTGCAAGGGA
>JANAVB010022084.1:0-84591 GCA_029216955.1 Iris pallida
GCCCGTCTCCCTAATGGTGCGCTCGAGCATATCAAATCGTGCGGTCAGTGCGCATCGTCTGTCTACGACTGAGACTGGGGCTATTCGCAATCCTCCACAACAGCTCATCATGCAGCTCAGTAAGCTAGCGACGGAGTTCCTCCACTCGGACCGACTCTGTGAGCGCTATGGGGAATGTACACTGCGGAGGGGGCCCTGGATGACTGCATCGCCACAAAGGTGTCGTAGGATCCCGTACCGTAGTACGTACCCCTCTAAGACCACCAACGACGGTCATCCAGCTCGTCCAACGTCTGAGTCGGAGGGGGCTGCGAGGAAGTACCAGCCCCTCCCTCCGTAGATGCACTAGTAATCTCATACTCTAGCCTAAGATGCTCATCCTAGAAAGTACACATCTCGATAAGTATAATATTTACTACCAACCTAGTTGTTCCATGTTTATGGATATATATTGCATATTTCTTAAGTTATACTAAAGTTGGTGATATGTAAAGTAATACATACATAACTCTGCGTGGCCCGGTCATCGATGAGCTTTCCGTCATTTCGATGGGTGACCAGGAAGACGGTCACCATGTTGGCGCCCTCATCCCTCTTTTATCTGTTGTAATAATTTGTTTGTCATTGAAATTAAACATTTTATTCCTACTTTCATTAAAATAATATATTACAGTTAAACATATACCAGGCGACGAAAATGTTCCGTCATGGAAATTCTGCCACCACACCACTTCCCTGCCCTCGTCCTAGCCGCCTTCGCTTTTCTGACCGTTTTGTACCTAGGAGCGTCGAATCTAGCCTTAATCACAGTCCACTGCTCGGGCGTGATCCAACCTTGGATCGATTTTTCGGAGCAGTCTCGAGCCTTTTGGTCGTCGATCGCATCCCGGATCAAGTTGACGGCAACGGCAAAATTGCTTCTCGATCATCTCAGCCCGGTGTGGTGGATAAAGATATATTTTCTACAAAAATTAAATTAGTTAGTTATATAATATGCATAAAAGATGATTTATACTAAAAGCAATATACTTTAGTTACCTTGAAGTGGGTAAACCAGAATGCCTTCCTCTCGTCCGAGGCATCCGAGTAGTTGATCCAAGGGCCCCCGTAGTTGGACCTCAGAAATAGCCCCAATGCCCTCTGAACTGACGGAGGACGATATCTACACAATGATAATTAAATTCATGAATATATAGATATAAGTATAAATAAATGTTAACTAATTAACTTACTTTGTAGGCCCGTCGGACCAAATCTCCATCATCGTTTCGTCCGGAGGGGCGTATGGAGGATCGCTCGGATCATATGGAGTCGGCGTAGGTGCGATCTCCTCTACCAGCTCCTCGTATCCATAGTGCCGTCCGCAGCAGGAATGCTGGACGGGCTAGGATCAGGCCTGGAACTATCTATCCCAGGAGTACTGCCATGTACTACCAATCCACTCGAAGATCTGAGTGGTTGGTACACTAGAGTACTAGGAAACGAGGGTCCGGAACCATCATCCAGAGTACCACTCCATGCACCGGTGGAACCTCTACCACCACGGAATACTCCTCTACCGGTAGAACCTCTACCGGTATGGGATCACCGAGTACGATCCTCTTCGTCCTGCCATACTTGATAAAAATAGATATCTACAAGAAATGTAATACATATTCTAAATCAAATATGCATGCATTTAGCATATCACAGTTTATAAAAAATAGATCTGGAGCAACCCTCCGTTGAATTTGTAGATAATAACCATGCTTAACATATCACAAAACATCCATGTCTAGATAATAGCATCAAAAACATCAATGTCTAGAAAACATCCAAAAACATCCAGAAAACATCCAAGTCTATATAAGTCATATCATAGAAGTCTACTAGAAAGATCCAGAAACATCCAAGTCTAAATAAGTACCGGAAACAAATTCGGTCAAAAGTCATATCATATATATCTACCCTCTATGGGGCAGATACAACTCCCTCAGCACCGCGCATAAGAAGGGTCCACGCCAGCAAGATCAATATTTATAGGAGCTGGATGACTGGAACTCCCGGTAACTGCCTTCTGGTGCCACTTTCTCCGTTACAGTGATCTCGGCTTTCGGAATACTTCCTTCTTAATAGTAGAAGGAAGCACTTATTCCTTAACTTGATCTCTGCTTTAGGTATCACCTCCTAGCAGCAGGCGGAAGCACTTCTTCCTCATCAGCAGGAGGTACCACTACCTCCTCAGCAGCCATATATGCCTCTCTTAAGCGACGTGCTCTGGTCATGGGTGCCATCTGGTAAGTAAGATTGATGAAAATATAGATTAATTAGGGGTTAAACAAAATGACAGTACATTTCACAAGTCTAAATAATTGTTGCATGGAAATTAATTAGTGGTTAAACATATTTTATATTTTATTTTATTTCAATCATCTTCTGAAAATTATCTTCTTCGTTCTCCGCGTCCTCATCTTCCTCTTCCTCCTCATCTTCGCTTTCATCTACTTTGTTTTTCTCTTTGGATGCTTCTACCTCTTCTACACGATTAGACGTGTAATGTGGAACTTCTGTTGTGTCCACGTCAACTGTATTTGTTACGATAGGTAGCTCGTCCTCTAATAAGCTATTTCATCAACATTGTAGGTATTTTTGGCTTTAGTCTTGCATAGTCTAACCTAGTTGTTCCCCTTCTAGGATAAGTAGTGAAGTAAACGAGTTGAGCCTGACTTGCTAGGATAAATAGTTCGTATGTAGATCTGATACACAAACAACTATTTTTGGTCGAATCAAGATCCAGAAAGTTCTCTGATTGGAGCATTTGTTGAACCTAAACCCATTCACACAATAGCTTGGACAATTTTGACAGAATAAATTGGCCCCTTGGATAGTGTTCTAATAGACTCATTCTCTAGTGTTGCGTCTGGACGATCGACCTAAATACCAAAGATAAGAAACTAAATTCAGCGTTCCGTTAATTACTGTGTAAAGTGCATATACAAAAACTAATTACCGAGCATCTTACATATGCACTCAACCATGAAGGAAAATAACGTCTCATTTCTTGTTCTAGTTTTTCATCCATTATGTACTGTCTACTCGACATCACCTTATCATTAAATGTGCTAAAATAACAACACATCGACAATTAGTGTAATAGTAATATTGGATACTATTACATGCATAGATGACGTAAATGGAGTATTAGTTACTTACCCCTCAAGCTTCTCCTCTCCACTTATCCTCGTCACAGTTGAGTAATATATAACTGAGTAGCCCTTAGTTTCTCGTCATTCAGATATCTTTTCTTCATTTTCCCGAAGGCTTTTCGAAAGCATTGAAAACTTTCAATCTTATCATTAGATTCAAGATATCCTTGTTGTTTCTCGGAGCTCTTGTTCTATTAGTAGCAACATGTGGCTTGAAAAACATCGAGTAGAAGTTTGTAATCTCCTCGAGAACATAGGCTTCACAAATAGAACCCTCGACCCGAGCCTTTTTTTACCTTTCTCTTTAGGTGGTTCAAATGTCGCTCAAACGGGTATATCCACGATAACCGACGGGCCCACCAACTTTTCTCGTAGAAAGATGAATTGGCAAATATTCTATGGAATCGAAGAACCCAGGAGGGAACACCTCTCAAGCTTGCACAGTATTACCAGCTTGCACAGTGTTACCACAATGTCCTTCTCTTGCTTTTCTAAACGATCGACAAGCAACTTGTAGAACAAAGATCTCTGAAGGATATGCTCAACACTGTCATTGGATCCCAAATGACCGACGATAATAATTCCTAAAATGCAATCAGAATTAACCTCACCATAAATACGTGACAGTCGTGGCTCTTCATACCCATCAGTTTGTTCTCTTCGGGTCGACGCATCTTTTTAAATTCGACACATATTCGTCAGAAATTTTAGGCCCTGAATCCACCTACAAAGTCTTCCTTTATCCTCCTTGTCTAGAGAAAAAAATGCCTTTGGCTGCTTATACTTCCCATTGCCTCCTTTATCAAATGCAACGCAGGACGTCTACATATATCTTCCAAGTCCAACCTGGCCTTGGAATTGTCTTTCGTCTTTCCTTTACGTCCATCACAGTATTAATTATGTTGTCAAACACATTCTTCTGTATGCATGACATCAAGGTTATATCTGATCAGATTGGTTCCAATATGGCAGGTCCCAGAATATACTTCTTTTGTCCAATTATGAGTGAGGCCAAATTATCACACTTGTATCCCTTTGTAGCTCTTCAATAGCACTTAGAAAATCCTTGACCTCCTCCCATATCGTGTCTCCGGTCCACCTTGGCGGTGGATTGGCCTTCTCCAACGTCGACACGAAAAACATTTTTTTTCTTCGGAACGGATGGTCCTTTGGCAGGAACTGTCGATGACAATCGAAGAAGCACGATTTTCCTACGTATTTAACGAAAAGCCTATGTGCGGTCCATGCAATACGGATATGAGAGACGGCACGAGTGCTCCATCCATAACATTCATAGGGATTCATTGATGGTCCACATCAGTGCGGCCCTCATCTGAAAGTTCTGCTTTCTGGAAATATCATACTTGTTGGCGTATACTTTCCATAGCTGATTTAATTCATCTATTAACAGCTGTAAGTAGACATCGATATTCCTTTTCGGATTGTTCGGACCCAGATAATAATGGTTAGGAACATGTAAGGAGTCTTCATACACATCCACGACGGTAGTTGTACGAAGTGACAATCACTGGCCAACACGAATATTGGGAACCCGAAAGTCCGAACGGTGTAAAACCGTAAGAGGATGTTTACAAAACAAAAAAGTTTATAACAAACTTAGAAAAGAGTACAAAGTACAATGAATTCTGGGGAAGTATAACTTTAGAATCTGATCAGAAGATGATCACTTTATCCCTTGGACTATGTGAACTTGAAGACTAGAGCCTCTGGAGAATGCAGCACAATTTTGCAAGAGTTTTTGATCTATGTCATGCTTTGACAATGGCTGAAAACTCTATTTATAGAGTTCTAGAAATAACTATTTTAGCAGTTATTCTGATGTGCAAGAGGTTGAACTGCGCCACTTTGGATTGCACCAACTTCAGGTTGCGCAACTTCCATTCAGTTACTCGAACATGCACTAACTGTATTTAGACGCGTGGCATCATATGATTGAAATACGCATGGTCATGTACAAGTAGTGGACACGTTTTGAGTGAGTGTCATGTGTGCCACGTCATCCTGCTTCAGAATGTAAGTTGCTTCAACTTTATCAAGTTGCGCAAACTTCAGTCAACGAGTCAAACTGCCTGATTAGGTTGTGCCTAAGAAAAACTCAATGCATAGGCACGTGGCAACATTTAAATATGTGAGGAGAATTGTTCAGATTGTGCCTAGGCATAACTCACAGGTGCACAGGACACTGTCATCAAATCATAACAGATCGTCTCGAGCGCCGTGCTCTGCGGGATTCGAAGAGATTTTTTTCGTTCACATGCTGTCAGTTGTCAGTGCTGTCAGTTAATGATGGCAATTATTTGTTAGGTACCACGTAGATTTTGACGTAATGTGATGGGGCATAGTCTAATATTTGGCACAACCTGAACGGTGGCGCAGCTTGATCTGTAGCTTCATAACAGTGGCGCAGCTTGATTTTTGGGGCACAACTTGATTGCTGAGCAATAAAAATGGCACAACTTGATTTTTAGGCTCTACAAGACCCCTTCAAAGTTTTTGAATTTTGAAATCACAAAACTTCGAAATACTTTGAATTATGACAATGACTGAGTCAAGTTGCCTGTCTCGCGCAGTCTGTTGCAAGCAGTTACGATTTTTCATGCGCAACTCAGGGTAACTGTTAGGATTCTGTCCTTTAGGCCATAAATAACCCCTTTAATCGATTGTAATTCTTTACATTTACTTTTAATCTTCTGAGAGAATACTGTGAACTCTTGCAACCCTTATTCTTCGACTATTTCCTCGAAGTCATGGCTCCCAAGAAGAGACCCGCCGACAAGGAGAAGGGTGTCGCGCCCCTTCGACTCATGCTCCGCGACCCGCGTCACAATATGCGTCGTCCTCTTCTCGACGAAGACTGCAAATTCAGCTCTGGAAGGTGATCAAAGACGAATAAATTGAACTTAAGGAAGATAAAATTGACATGTGCCCTCTTCTTAGAGTGTTTGGCGCAACACAAACTCTGTGCCACCCCTTCTTAGTTTTGGTTACTTTATTTGAACATTGTTCGTTCTTACAACCGTGTTGCACAATCTGTTGTGCAACTCAGTTGTGTTGTGCAATCAAAAATATTGTACAAACAATTTATAGCACAATATATATGTAGCACAAACTGAGATGTTGCGTAACTTAAGTTTTGCAGCACAATATGTTGCACAACCCAGGTTGTCACGCAACTAGAATTTGTACAACTGAATTGTTGCGCAAGCCAAGATATGGTACAACTCAGGATGTTGTGCAACCTTGGATATTGTGCAACCTACGATGTTGCACACCCTAGAATATTATGCAACTCAGGTTGTTGTGCAACTTAACTGTTGCGCAATTTATATTTGCGCAACTTAATTGATTGCTCTTAAAAAAGCTGTATACTCTTGTTGCTTCTAACTTTTTTTATGTATTTTTGCAGTTGATCTCAGCGAAGACCCAAATGCTGAAAGATTTGCTTCAGCTTTCAATGTCCCGGAGTACAAGGAAAATTTGTCTCATGTCACATTCCCTCAGTACGACGGTCCTGAAGCACGAAAAACCCTCCTCATGGCTCAAGAGAACCAAACCTTGCTGAGCTTAATGAATGGGGAACCCTTAGAAAGCCTGGACACTTAGTCCACAAAAAACCTGCCTTTCTATTCAGGGATGCCATCAAGAAGACTTTCCCAACCTGACCAGAAAAGAGGGGAGAATTTTATAAATAAGGATAAAGTCATATACCTCACGGAAATATCAAGGTCTATGGCATTCCCAATATGTTTTTGCCAGCTATCCCAGAAGAATGTCATAGGATCTGACTCCCATTCAGCAGGCAAGAGTCGGCAAAATCTGTTATAGAATGGGTCCGAAGTACAGGGACCTCTTTTATAGTACTTCTGAAAAGTATAGTACACACTTGAGAGGTTTGAAGCCAAGCTGCATCCCTCCGAGGATTCCTCTCTGCTCTTTCGGTCAGAATACCCATTTTTGCAAATATATTTGCAAAAGCTGAATGAAGATATCCAGACCGTGCTATGCGTATGACAGGTCTGGTTAACCAGATATGAAGCTCTGGAGCAGTTGTCTATTTGGATTTTGATCAATTCAAGGACAAGCACCTCGATCTGGGTCTCTACAATGCCATCTGGACTACAGTATATGGCATTCGCCCGAACGCTCATATGTTCTTGGCTCTAGTAGAGAGGTACAATGAAAGTACTGGGACTTTCATGACTCCCCATGGAGAAATAGGATTTGCTCTTCATGAGATGGAATATCTCTCTCACCTACCAATGGGCGATAATCCATACGAAGAGTATGTGCCCACAAATGACGAATTGGATGCTATAGAAGAGGAGAACCCTTATATGATCATCGTCTTCCAAGAATTATTGTGTCACTATAAGATTGCTGCTCTACTACAAAAGTGCCACTGCAGGTACTTTTATACACCAAGTGGATGACATCTCTCTTCTTGGGTCATGCACGAGAGGACAAGCCACTTGAAAGTCAAGCTGTGCTCCTCGTTTCTTTAAACCCTTCAATCAGAGCGACATAATATCTGATGGAGCAATATGATCAGAGATGTCACGCTGGATGAGGATTTGGATCCATTCAAGGCTGTGACACTCTCCAGAGTTACCTTAGACAGGGTTACAGATCCATGTCTCAAGAGGCCCAGGTAGCGGGTTTTTATCTTTATGGCTACGTGCTTTATAGTTCCAAGAGCCAATGCAGTCGACAGATTCCATCGGGGCATCCTGTTTGCTGCAGTATGTCTTGTCTTTGGATACAAGATGGATCTCTTATCGGCCATGACCTGTCGCTTGAACGCAGAATTGCGTTTTTTGTAAGACCATGCTAAATGACAAAGCGGCAAGGCAAGATTTCCTCGTACTGAGATGCCATACACCTATCTTGGATGGCTATTGCTTCACCATCCTTGTTTGATGAACCCAAATATGGGAATTGTCGCAGAGATTTCATCAGATGCTACTCCAGTGCTATTGGCAATATACTGCTCTTTCAGAGTGCAAATTTGCCTTGAACCGTGGATCGGGATGGAGTTTTCAGTGTTTTGAGCCTCTCATGGGTATGAGGCATGTCTCCACAAATGATGGATTTGACTGCAGAACCACTCCGTTTAAGCCTACCACCTTTTGTGGCTGCAGGCGATCCATCCCTCTATTTGGTCTACAGATTCGAGGAATAGTGCTATTTGGAACGTACTTGCCACGACCCGTACCTTTTCGGATGCGAGCTCGTGAGCAAGCCAGCTACGCATCAAACGGACTCCGCCTGACTCAATAGTAAACGCTGTCACGGCTAGGGTAAGCTGCCAAATCATGGCAAATAAATCTATATATCAATCCATAATAAATGTACGAAACATGAATGAACACTATGGGTCGTGGTCTGCAGCCAACTAGCATATATGTGATAAGACTCTAAGAAAGTAACAAGTGTCTAAAACTGAATCAGAAAATATGATATCTCATGATAAGGTATGAAAGCACGAGCGGATAATAAACACAATAAGATACCTGAATCCCGCAAGCGTATCATCACATCTGCCATCCAGAACTACTAGCTAACTCCATGCAATCGCTAAACCTGAAGAGATCATCAGGTCCTCAGGGACATAGCAAGATACATAAAAATATGCTATCTAGTAGTTTATCATTGTAACGACCATTGTTCGTATTACGTATTTTGGTATACATGTACGTATATTGTATGTCTCATTGCATGATTGCTTGGTTCGGTTCAACTTGCTGGTTCGGCTTGGCTTAGTTTTTCATATGGACCAAACCCCCCACCTACCACCCCTCCTTCCTTTATAGCGCCCACTTTTTCTCTCTCTCTCTCTTTATTTACTTTATTAACTCTTCTTCATTACTTCTTCTTCTCCACCATTACTCTCTTCACCTAACATGAGGTTTAGGCAAGTGAAACTTGCTTCATGGAGGAACCCAAGTTTTATTGTTCATTTTTTCTTTCAAATTTTACGTCACTTTAGTACTTAGCTTTTTCGAATTTCATGATTCATTTCATATAGATCTAAGTTTTAGTATTTTGATCCTCTTGGTTTTGATCTTCTAAAACTGGCTTGCTTTCGAAAACTAAGAGTTTATGTAGTGGGAATTTGATTTTTACACAAGTTTGGTTTTAGGATGGACAGATTTCACCAAGTCCTGGCCGAGATGGAGTTCCTTGAGTTCCTCACCTTTTTACGCATGTTGGTCCTTGCCAGGGAGAAGACGAAGTTTTACGTGCACGTTCTAACGTGTTAGCGTTGTGTTTGCCTTTACGCCAACGTTTTACGTGCCAGCGTATATTTCAACCTTTTACGCACACGTCTTAACGTGCCTGCGTAGTGCCCTCTTCACGCACACGCCATTGCGTGCTAGCGTAGCATTTTCGCTGAGTTCGTTTGAACTCTATGCCGGGATCCTCCCGCTCGCGTAGAATTGTTCTCGCGTAGAATTGTTCTCGCGTAGACTTGGCTCAGTGGATTCTCATGCGTAAAATCTCGCTCGGATGTTCGTTCGCGTAAAATTCTACTCGCGTAAAATTCTTATGCGTGTATAATTACGCTCACGTATAACCCGGCTATCGTAGAACCCCACTCACGTGAATTTTGTTCGGTAGAGCTAGCTCTCTTGCCCTCACTTGCGTAGAGCCGTTTTACGCTCGAGGCCTTTGGCCTAGCGTAGAGGCTCACTCGCGTAGACTTTGAGCCTTGTGCCTCCGATTGTCTTTTATGACTTGCACTTTTCATGACTTGACAAACACGAATTGAGTGATGCGACCGGATTAATATTGGTACATGGCATAGCATGGCATGGCAAGTACTTGATATGATATGACATAACAAGATATGACAAGTACGCATGGTGGTAACTATTGAAAGCTATTGCGACGGCTTGCATGTCATGACCGTAATAAATGACCTGGACACCGTGGATGATTGTGTTTGCATAATAAACCAGTACTGTCTTGAATCATGTCTAGGATGGGGATCCCTGAATGCCACGGTCAGGGGTACCTACTGAAAATTGACTAGGGCTATGTAAAACCCCAAAATTTCTACTATTTTTTTATTATTTAAAATTTGTACTGATTTAAAAATTTTGTAAAATACGTCGCGTAGTCGTATTATACGTCGAGCACGAATTTTTTTTTTTAATTTGCTCGACGAGAGCGATTATGTGCGAGCGTACATAATTTAGAAAAATATTCTTTTTCTACTTTCATAATAATATATATAATAAAATTTTTAGTTATCATACTAAATTTTCAAGATGACGATTTTATTTATGAAAGCCTTTTCGCTTATGGCAGTTACTAAAATAATATTCTTTATAAATATTATTTTAATTATTATTAGTGCATTTAAATAATAATATATTTTTTCGAAATTATTTATTATTAGTATTTTGGAGAATATATTCGAAATCATTGAGGAGATTTAAATCTTGATTTGAAACTGTAGATTTATTTAATTAGTTAATATTTGAAAATTGAGTTATTCCATTTGATTTTAAACTAGGAAATTTAATTTAAATTAGATTTGGATTTGGATTTGGATTTGATTGCTTTAAATTAAATTAGGAATTATCTAATTTGGGTTTTAAATATCCTAATTCCTATCTAATTGGGAATTTCCACATCCTATAAATAGGCAGGTACTCCTCCAATATTTTCTCCACATTATTCCTCCACAATTCCACAAACAAATTGTGCGTGCCTCGTGTCCGTGTTCTACCATCAAATTCTTATTCCATTACATTTACAATTACATTATCCCCTTCGTGTCGACAATCCCGACACAATTAATCCCTAACCTATCCCTATTCTAAATCCACACAACCTTGACACGTTGTTCCCCGCTCCACCGCCGGACTCCCTCTTCCTGTCGTCACCCCTGACCGTACCATCTTCGGCAGCCACCAACACCTGTGGCCGACAACAACATTCTTCCCAACCAAGCCAACCCATCACCTCCTGCCACCCTCGACAGACCCGACCATCCACGACACCACCATCCATCACCGCCCCCATCACCAACACCATCGTCTCTGAGACCACCGCCAAACCCCGGACAAACCAGCACACAACCACCACCACCACCACCGTGGCAGCCAACACCAAGCAGCCCAACCAAACCCGGACCTCCCCCGACGTGTCCGGCCATACGCCGTGTCCCCAAAAATCTAAACAATATAAAATCCTTACCTCTCGCCGCCGTCCTCCCGAAACACCCTCCTCCAGATCCGCGCGCTCGGCCTCGCCTTGCCGACGCTCCTCTGCGAGACCAGCGTTGCTTCGAATCACAGCGGTCGCCTCCAACGCGCTCCGGCGAGCCGCATCTCTGTGACCGAAGCGTCGTCGAACGCCGGACCACCGACTCCCCCGCAGCGCCGAACACCTGAACCCCTCTCTCGTCGCGCTCGACCTTCCCCAAGCCTCCATCCGCGCCCCTGGCCGCCGCGTTCGCTTCGCTCCGCCACTCAACGCCGGAGCAGCGCCCGGCGAGTCGCCGTCGCCATCCGTACCGTCTGTGCCACCGAAAAACCCCCACACCTCCGTCTGCCGACCTAAGCTCCGTCGCTGCCGGAGTACGCCGCATCCGCCCCGCTCCTCTTCCAGTCACCTCCCGCCGTCCCGCCACCGGAACCCTCGTCGCACGAAACCCCCCTTCGAACTCCGATCTCCCCTTACCAGGTCCTCCGCCCCTCTATTCTTCCGCCCGACCGCCTCCGACCTCGTCTCCGCCTCTTTCTTTCCTTCCGCTCGATCGGCTCCACCCCGATCCGCCCGCTCCCTCTCTCCTCCGAGCCCTTCTCCTCTCTCCGCTCATCCCATTTTCTTTCTCTTTCTCCCTTTTTGGCTTTCTATCAGTGCTGTTCTCTCGGAAAGAGAACAGCGGTTTAAGTATTTTTTAAGTTGCTTTTCTCTTCTCTTAGTAAATTGATTTCTGAAGTTTTTAGTTGCTTTTCTCTTCTCTTAGTTAATTGATTTCTGTTTAAGTTTTTAGTTGTTTTTTTTGCTGTTTGGTTTTGTTATTTTTATGTTAGTTGATACATTTTTTTACATATTATTATTTTTAGGATCATTATCATTATTATTATTATTAGTATTAATGTATGTATGTAGTATATTATTATTATTATTATTATTATTATTATTATTACTATGGTTATCAGTTACTTATTGTAGTTTCTGGTTATTATTATTTATAGGTTAATTATTATATTGATTATTATATTTAAATTAATATTTTGATAATAATGTATTACTATTATTTTCAAACTGTATGTAAATAGATAGAGCTGTATATATACTTCTAAATTGATTTTTCCTAAAGTATTTAATAGATTTTTATTGTATTCATTCGAAATATTTTTCTACCAAATCCTACTTTTACAAACTTAGGGTTTTGATTTATCAAAGTATTTAACCTAAAATTATTTTGGCCTAATAAAAATTGCAGTTTCCAAATTATGATATATAACCATCTTCAAGTATTTGGATGAATTTATTTTTCAAAGATTATAAAATATTTTCTAAAATCACATATTTATCGAATTTCCTCCGATTATCCTTCCGTCCATGACCAACCCTATTACCCCCGTTTCCTCACCAATTTCGTACTCCCATATGTCTACCCTAACTATTTTGACCGTACTGGACCCAATGAGACTGTCCGTGCCACCATCAGATGTCCCCTTGTGTAGTTGTTACACCAATGTCGCAAGTTCATGCCACCATGATTATCGTAGCACACCAGGCGCTCTACCAGGCAAGACACCTTGCCATTAGCTGTTTATTTATTTTAGCTCATATTTCATGCACTATTTATTTTCTTTATGCAAAAACTGTGATACATGGCATAACTGTTAGAACTTACTGTTCTTTATATTTTCTGTTGTGTATTATTTTTCTTACAAATTAAACCTAGATTTAAGGGACCACCTTGTGTGTTGTATTCATTGGCCTTGACACGTTGTAACACGAAGTTGTGTGTCGCATATAGAACACGGAAGTACGTGATTGGCTGGCCACCAGTACGTACAAGCCGTGCGATAGGAATAACCGCTAATAGAGATTGCATGCTAGTTTGACTTAGCGGTTATAGTGTTTTGTGTTGTGGATACAACACAGTAGGCATTGGGTGGGGAGGACAATTCCTTAGCGTATGGGCTTCGATGCACTTCCCTTGTGACCCGGACTCTCCGCTGGAGATACGGGATTGATGACCCATGCTCTTCCTGCTGGGGCCTCTGGTGCCCAAAGGGGGACTATGCCGATCCTATTTAGCCAGGGCCCATGCGTAGGAAGGATTGTTCTTAACAACATTTCACTTAGAATGGTAGGCTACCCTATCCGTTAGGTACGAGTACTTTTGGTTTGGGTACTTGTATCTGACCGTGACTTGAAACAATAACTTGTCGCGAATTAGTTCGTCACATCTTGTCCTTGTTTGGTTGTAGGTGTGACTTACTACTTCGATGAGAAGGTATTGAACCTTGTTGGGGTCCGGATACCATATCGGATTCTTAGCATGGAAAGATACGTCGTCGTGAATTAGTTTACCATCTCTTGCCCTTGTTTGGTTGGAGGGATGGTACGCTCGTTCAGTAGGTGCGTATTGGACCATGTTATAAATTCGATTGACTTATTTATTGAGCAATATTTATTTAGTTTATATGGCATGCTATTATGTGTCTTGTTACGTCCCTCTGAGGACCTGGTTGTCTTGCCAGGTGTGTGCTACTGTCATTTGCAGGTGCTTTAGCTCTAGCCGTGTTCATTGCTATTTCTCGAAGATGATTGCACTTGGATCGTCTTCGCTTCGCTCGCCACTCATTTCATTTTCTATGTACTTTTCCTTATTTTGTTGGTAGTGGATTTGTCTCCGCCCAATATATTGTATCAAGACAATTCATTATCTTTATATGATGTCTTTTATTCATTTATTTTGTGTGGATGAGTTTAGTTATGGTTCTATTGCATTTTACAGCTTATGTATTTATACGAGGCTTCCATATATTGGAGTATACTTCGTATGAATACAGCTGGCATGTCTACGTTCCTAGTCCTACGTATTTTGGGACTGGGGCGTTACATGTTTTTGTGGTGGCCCATGCAGGTCAACATAAATTGTTTGGTTATTTTACCATACCAAGCAAGCCTGCGTATAGGATTAGAAGTCTAGGATCTCATCCACATACTTGACCTCTTTCCTTGATTTTATCTACCGTTTGACACATCAATTGCATCTTGCTTGCTTCTTTCCATCCCTATTCTTATCTTCCCTTCGTGCTTACTAGAGATTGACCCTACTAGTTAGTTGTCCCAAAACACCATTAGTTTAATTCTTTAAGTTGGGTAGACTACCTTATGACCTAGCAACCCCTTTGACCTAGTGACCTATATTAGCAAGCTTATTTAGATCCTAGAATCTAGAGGACCTAACCCATCTAGCCAACCAAGAACTTGGACAAGAAGACTATAGGACAACTGTATGACTTAGAATCATTCTACCTTCTTTTAATCTCTCGTGCCTATGTATTTACCATTTGACTAAATGATGCTAATATAGCCTAGTTTTTGCAAGCTTATCTTTTATCGAGCTTGTTCAAGACATATGTTATTGGAAGAGCTCCTACTAACATGTTGTCTAATCGGAACCGGTGCATAATGGTCTGATCAACCAAGTGCACTTTGGTTCACTTTTGCCTATTATTCTACGTTGATGGGGACATAGTTGAACTTGTCCTCTAGAGTCCCATCCACGACTGCCTTGACAATTCCTTTGAAATTATTCGATCGTCTTTGAATCACAAATTTGTATTCGATAACGCCTCCTTCGAACTCTATATTGCTTTCACCTTCACCTATTTTCGAAGAACGAAAGCATTATACTAGCACTCCCTCTAGCCTTCCTATCGGCTATGATCATTCTCCCTCGATATTGCTATCCTAAACTACTCGACTCTATCAAAGACCCTCTAATCGCTTAATTAAATCGAATCCATTTCGTTCTCTTAATCGTGACCATCATTCATTCCGACCGTACCGTATTATTTCTATAATCTAGATCGCGATTCTTACGACATGATTTCGTAATCGATTGTTCCCCATCGATACCTCCTTTGTCCTCTCACCCCCCTACTAATTCTTAATTTCGAGGACGAAATTCTTTTAAGTTGGATAGGATATAAAACCCCTAAATTTCTACTATTTTTATTATTATTTAAAATTTGTACTGATTTAAAAATTTTGTAAAATACGTCGCGTAGTCGTATTATACGTCGCGTATGAATTTTTTTTTTATTTGCTCGACGAGAGCGATTATGCGCGAGCGTACATAATTTAGAAAAATATTTTTTTCTACTTTCATAATAATATATAATAAATATTTTTAGTTATCATACTAAATTTTTAAGATGACGATTTTATTTATGAAAGCCTTTTCGCTTATGGCAGTTACTAAAATAATATTCTTTATAAATATTATTTTAATTATTATTAGTGCATTTAAATAATAATGTAATTTTTTGAAATTATTTATTATTAGTATTTTTGGAGAATATATTTTGAAATCATTGAGGAGATTTAAATCTTGATTTGAAACTGTAGATTTATTTAATTAGTTAATATTTGAAAATTGAGTTATTCCATTGGATTTTAAACTAGGAAATTTAATTTAAATTAGATTTGGATTTGATTGCTTTAAATTAAATTAGGACTTATCTAATTTGGGTTTTAAATATCCTAATTCCTATCTAATTGGGAATTCCCACATCCTATAAATAGGCAGGTACTCCTCCAATATTTTCTTCATATTATTCCTCCACAATTCCACAAACAAATTGTGCGTGCCTTGTGTCCGTGTTCCACCATCAAATTCTTATTCCATTACATTTACAATTACATTATCCCCTTCGTGTCGACAATCCCGACACAATTAATCCCTAACCTATCCCTATTCTAAATCCACACAACCTTGACACGTTGTTCCCCGCGCCACCGCCGGACTCCCTCTTCCTGTCGTCACCCGTGACCGTACCATCTTTGGCCGTCACCAACACTTGTGGCCGACAACAACATCCTTCCCCAACCAAGCCAACCCATCACCTCCTGCCACCCTCGACAGACCCGACCATCCACGACACCACCATCCATCACCGCCCCCATCACCAACACCATCGTCTCTGAGACTACCGCCACCAAACCCCGGACAAACCAGCACACAACCACCACCACCACCACCGTGGCAGCCAACACCAAGCAGCCCAACCAAACCCGGACCTCCCCCGACGTGTCCGGCCATACGCCGTGTCCCCAAAAATCCAAACAATATAAAATCCTTACCTCTCCGGCCGCCGTCCTCCCGAGACACCCTCCTCCAGATCCGCGCGCTCGGCCTCGCCTTGCCGACGCTCCTCTGCGAGACCAGCGTTGCTTCGAATCACAGCGGTCGCCTCCAACGCGCTTTGGCGAGCCGCATCTCTGTGACCGAAGCGTCGTCGAACGCCGGACCACCGACTCCCCCGCAGTGCCGAACACCTGAACCCCTCTCTCGCCGCGCTCGACCTTCCCCAAGCCTCCAGCCGCACCCCTGGCCGCCGCGTCCGCTTCGCTCCGCCACTCAACGCTGGAGCAGCGCACGGCGAGTCGCCGCCGCCATCTGTACTGTCTGCGCCACCGAGAAACCCCAGACCTCCGCCTGCTGACCTAAGCTCCGTCGCTGCCGGAGTATGTCGCATCCGCCCCGCTCCTCTTCCAGTCACCTCCGCCGTCCCGCCACCGGAACCTTCGTCGCACGAAACCCCCCTTCGAACTCCGATCTCCCCTCACCAAGTCCTCCGCCCCTCTATTCTTCCGCCCGACCGCCTCCGACCTCGTCTCCGCCTCTTTCTCTCATCCCGCTTGCTCGGCTCCACCCCGATCCGCCCGCTCCCTCTCTCCTCCGAGCCCTTCTCCTCTCTCCGTTCATCCCATTTTCCTTCTCTCTCTCCCTTTTTGGCTTTCTATCAGTGCTGTTCTCTCGGAAAGAGAACATCTGTTTAAGTATTTTTTTAAGTTGCTTTTCTCTTCTCTTAGTAAATTGATTTCTGAAGTTTTTAGTTGCTTTTCTCTTCTCTTAGTTAATTGATTTCTGTTTAAGTTTTTAGTTATTTTTTTTGCTGTTTGGTTTTGTTATTTTTATGTTAGTTGATACATTTTTTACATATTATTATTATTAGGATCATTATCATTATTATTATTATTAGTATTAATGTATGTATGTAGTATATTATTATTATTATTATTATTATTATTATTATTATTATTATTATTATTATTATTATTATTATTATTATTATTATTATTATTACTACGGTTATCAGTTACTTATTGTAGTTTCTGGTTATTATTATTTATAGGTTAATTATTATATTGATTATTATATTTAAATTAATATTTTGATAATAATGTATTACTATTATTTTCAAACTGTATGTAAATAGATAGAGCTGTATATATACTTCTAAAGTGATTTTTCCTAAAGTATTTAATAGATTTTTATTGTATTCATTCGAAATATTTTTCTACCAAATCCTACTTTTACAAACTTAGGGTTTTGATTTATCAAAGTATTTAACCTAAAATTATTTTGGCCTAATAAAAATTGCAGTTTTCAAATTATGATATATAACCATCTTCAAGTATTTGGATGAATTTATTTTTCAAAGATTATAAAATATTTTCTAAAATCACATATTTATCGAATTTTCTCCGATTATCCTTCCGTCCATGACCAACCCTATTACCCCCATTTCCTCACCAATTTCGTACTCCCATATGTCTACCCTAACTATTTTGACCGTACTGGACCCAATGAGCTGTGCCACCATCAGAGGTCCCATTGTGTAGTTGTTACACCAATGTCGTAAGTTTATGCCACCATGATTATCGCAGCACACCAGGCGCTCTACCAGGCAAGACACCTTGCCATTAGCTACTTATTTATTTTAGCTCATATTTCACACACTAATTATTTTCTTTATGCAAAAACAGTGATACATGGCATAACTATTAGAACTTACTTTTCATTATATTTTCTGCTGTGTATTATTTTTCTTACAAATTAAACCTAGATTTAAGGGACCACCTTGTGTGTTGCATTCATTGGCCTTGACACGTTGTAACACGAAGTTGTGTGTCGCATATAGAATACGGAAGTGCGTGATTGGCTGGCCACCAGTACGTACAAGCCGTGCGATAGGAATAACCGCTAATAGAGATTGCATGCTAGTTTGACTTAGCGGTTATAGTATTTTGTGTTGTGGATGCAACACAGTAGGCATTGGGTGGGAAGGACAATTCCTTAGCGTATGGGCTTCGATGCACTTCCCTTGTGACCCGGACTCTCCGCTGGAGATACGGGGTTGATGACCCATGCTCTTCCTGCTGGGGCCTTTGGTGCCCAAAGGGGGACTATGCCGATCCTATTTAGCCAGGGCCCATGCGTAGGAAGGATTGTTCTTAACAACATTTCACTTAGAATGGTAGGCTACCCTATCCGTTAGGTACGAGTACTTTTGGTTTGGGTACTTGTATCTGACCGTGACTTGGAACAATAACTTGTCGCAAATTAGTTCGTCACATCTTGTCCTTGTTTGGTTGTAGGTGTGACTTACTACTTCGATGAGAAGGTATTGAACCTTGTTGGGGTCCGGATACCATATCGGATTCTTAGCATGGAAAGATACATCGTCGTGAATTAGTTTACCATCTCCTGTCCTTGTTTGGTTGGGGGGATGGTACGCTCGTTCAGTAGGTGCGTATTGGACCATGTTATAAATTCGATTGACTTATTTATTGAGCAATATTTATTCAGTTTATATGACATGCTATTATGTGTCTTGTTACGTCCCTCTGAGGACCTGGTTGTCTTGCCAAGTGTGTGCTATTGTCATTTGCAGGTGCTTTAGCTCTAGCCGTGTTCATTGCTATTTCACGAGGATGATTGCACTTGGATCGTCTTCGTTTCGCTCGCCACTCATTTCATTTTCTATGTACTTTTTCTTATTTTGTTGGTAGTGGATTTGTCTCCGCCCAATATATTGTATCAAGACAATTCATTATCTTTATATGATGTCTTTTATTCATTTATTTTGTGTGGATGAGTTTAGTTATGGTTCTATTGCATTTTACAGCATATGTATTTATACGAGGCTTCCATATATTGGAGTATACTTCGTATGAATACAGCTGGCATGTCTACGTTCCTAGTCCTACGTATTTTGGGACTATGACGTTACAGGCTAATAACTAAAAAATCCAGTAGTCATGAAGAGATGTCTTAGCTACAGACAATCTCGTTATCTGGGCGCACTAATTGGACTTATAGCCTGCCGATGAGTAGGGTACACTTCCAGCACACTGTCATGTGTTGCCCTCTTCATGGATGGGTCTTTGACCTGGATAACTTGGATGGTCTGCAGGGCTTGTGGCTGTTGGAATAATCTTATTGCATCTTGCTAGTAACTAGGCCTGTGATAACCCTAGTTAGTTAAAGTATCAAGCCGTACTCATTGCATGGCCGTGAATGATTGGATGGAGTCTAGCAAGCCTGGTTTTGTCCTGATCCTGTGCAAGATTGTAGTATGACCTAATTTCTTGTACCTTACTTATCGACAAATGATAAGATACCAAGTTCTGTTCAGGCGAAGGGTTATAACCCCGGTCCTTGTTTGGTTTAAGGGTTGTAACTTGGCTATCTGAATAGTCCCATGGTTATCCTATCATATATCGTCCTGATTATTTAAGTTTACCTTGAAAATAAAGATCAGAGGTCCAGTTCTGTTCAGGCGAAGGATTACAACATCGGTCCTTGTTTGGTTTAAGGGTTGTAACCTGGCTTCCGGAGCAGTTCTGTGTCCTCTCTTCGTTTATTGACTTATTTTACTCTATGTCGAGCTCATCCTATTTACCTTACCAACAAGTAGTTGACACGGGTTTCTATTTAGGTGAAGGGTTACAACCCCGGTCCTTGTTTGGTTTAAGGGTTATGACCTGGCTACTTGAATGGTTTTCTCGTACCCAATTTACTGTTGTTATCCTTATTACTATCAGTTTCACTTATAATTATCTTTAATATTCAATTGTTATATGCTGGTTTTTAGTTCCTAAGTGAAGCCTTCTTTGTGGCACTTGTTCTTTCTGGGGTCTGACCCAGCTGGTTTTGTATGGCCAGATATCGGAACAGCTCCTGGGGATCTACCTGTCCTCCAGCCAGATGGTGACCACCAGGCGTAACCCTGGCAACGAGTGGGTTTTTTTATCCTCCCACTTTATTGTAAAATTATTCTTTTGAGGCGTTTAGCCGACAAGCACGTGTTTAGCTCGTATTGCACCTTTATTTACTGTCTGCCTACGGGCTATAACATGATTGACGAATCCTAGGGTTGATCATGTATGACTAAAACTCTTGCTAGTCTTGACATTTTATACGACTAGCTTCATGATTATCCGAATATGTAATGTATGGGACGCCTTGCTATTATATATTTGGTGCTCTGACATCTTGTAACTGTTATTACTTGCTTGAGATTGAGACAATAGGCTTGTTCATGACCATAGGTGACTGATGGAGTGTAGTTAAACCCTCATGTATCTAGACAACCGTGACTGTATAGCGAGGTGGGTTGCACTTCAATATATGTAGCTGGCTATGTAAGCCCCCGCTCTCTAGTATTCTAGTTTCGGGGCGTTACAATCATGCAATAAGAAAAATACAGGAAATAAACAGGAAAAATCTAATCAACACAAAAATACGACTATACACGACTGGAAGAACCACTATGCATAAACGAACTGCTGGAGAAGAACAAGAGAACACGATATCACGATGTCAATGGATAACCAATCGAATACTCAAACCCTCGCCCCTAGTGTGGTCTCGCAGGTTTGAACAACTACTAACCCTCGCCCCTAGTGTGGACACACAGGTTAGCTTCAAGAAAACACTTTCGCCCCTAGTGTGGACTCGCAGGTGCGGACAAATATCCACTAACCCTCACCCCTAGTATAGACTTGCAGCCTAGCATCAAGAATCACCCTCATCCTTAGTATGGACTCGCAGGTTAGCTTCAGGAATCAAGATACAGATAACTACTAACCATCGCCCCTAGTGTGGACTCGCATGTTAGCTTCAAGAATTCAAGGTACAGCAGTTCCGTTATGACTTATTCATCCTATGACACAATGCGACTCAATCCAAGTACAAGTGATGACCCGACACGACCCAATCATGATACAAGAGAAAACCAATCCAATATGAACTACAAAATTTACTATGAACAATAACTATATACACGTATATCTAATATGAACTACAAAGCTAACTATAAACAAGGACTATATATATACTAGCACGTACGATGTACAAATCACATGTCAATAATCAACTAGTAAAACTATATAATAACAGAAATATGCATGTAAATAAACTGTAGAGGGAGGCAAGGTATACTTGCCAGGAGGTTGCACGCAGATCTAACAAAATATAGTCAACTGGTCAGCCATAACGTCCACATCTCACAACTGTCTCCGAAAGCTGAAACAGACATTTCAAACATTCTTAAAATAGTCAAATTAGATAGGATTGCCTGTGCTTAAGTCCAATTCTGGACACAGGAGCAAAACGGTAATTTTGGGCCAAAACGGTGTCCGCCGTTGGACCCGTTTTGTACCGAAAAGTGTGCTAGAGTCAATAGTCTCTAAAGTCGTTCAAACTATATGTCAACAGGTTCGGTTTTTCGATACGAACCCAACCGTACGTCCAAAGTTGGATTTTTGCCACGCCCCAGAAACCAGAATACTGGAGAGCGGGGGCGAACATAGCCAGCTACGTATATTGAAATGAAGTCCATCTCGCTATACGGTCACGGCTGTCTAGATATGAGGGTTTACTACAAGCCAACAGTCTCTTAAGGTCAAGCCTACTGTCTCAATCTCAAGCAAATAATATAATCACAAGATGTTTGACCACCAAATATACAATAAAAGGCGTCCCAAATATTACATATCAGCTGATCATGAAGCTAGTCGTACAAAATGCTAGGACTAGCAAGAGTTAAGTCATACATGATTAACCCTAGGATTTGTCAATCATGTTTACAGCCCGTAGGCAGACAGTAAGTAAAAGTGCATCGAGCTAACAGGTGCTCGTCGGCTAAACGCCTCAAAAGAATAATTTTACAATAGAGTGAGCGAAACAAAATAGAAAATCCACTCGTAGCCCGGGTTCCTTCTAGTTGCCACCATCGGGCTGGAGGTTCGGAAGATCCTCGGGAGCTGCTCCGAAATCTGGCCACACAAAACCAGCTAGGTCAAACCCCAGAAAGAGCAAGTGCCACAAGGGAGGCCACGAAATAAGAACAAAAGCCAGCATATCAGAACATAAGAAAATAAAAGAAAAGTACAAGTAATAAAGAGCACGTCGGGACAATAAATGACTAGGGACGTGGAACCATTCTGGGAGCCAGGTTACAACCCGTAAACCAAACAAGGACCGGGGTTGTAACCCTTCGCCTGAATAGCTCCTTGTCTCTACCCAATTATTGTTAAAGCAAGTAAAACAGTCATGTTCAGGAGTACTAGGTACAGGGACTAGACAAGACTTAGACAGAGCTAGACATCATTCACTCACAAGCGGCCAAGCAATTACTACAGCTTACTACTTTAACAAACTAGGGTTGTCACAAGCCTAATTACTAACAAGATGCAATGAGAATTTCCCAGTCCCAAGCCCTGCAGACCATCCAGTTATCCTTCCGCGGGTTGAGAGTATGGTTGGGTACATCGCCCCGGAGACGATATACCCTTAGGTGACTTAGAGGGTGCAACACATGACAGTGTGCTGGAAATGTGCTCTACTCGTCGGCAAGCTACAAGTCCAATTAAGAGCGCCCAGATAATGAGATTGCCTGTGACTGGAAATTCTCCATGAACTATAGTTTAATCTAGTCATTAGCCTAATCCATATTCTGTATGAATCCCTGACCGTGGGAACCAGGGAGTCACGTCCTAGACATGATGCAAGGCAAGACAAGTGGATTACACAAGCAAGCAAGTAGGAACACCCACGGTGTCAAATTGATTGTTCGAGTCAAGTTAGCCGTCGCAACAACATCAAGATAAATCATGTCAGGGTACTTGTCAGGAGTGCGCCACGACGGGCCACTATCATGTCAGGTTGGTCATGTCAGGAGTGCACCACTACGGGTCACTGTCGTGTTATGTTAGTTCTTTGTCATACCATGCCATGTACAATAGTCATTCCAAACATATTAAGTAAAATCAAGTTCATGACAAAAGGCGTAAAATATCTAATAAAATATCTAATATACAGGACTATAGAAGAGCCAAGCTTAAAGAAATAAAACCAAAACTCCAAGAGCCAATGGTTTGTGCAAGGGGTCAGGGTTGGATTGTGCAGGGTGTCAGCTGCGCAGGGTGCCAAGTGCGCAGGGGCACAGGGCACAGGGGGAGATGGCACAGGAATGGTTGGCGCAGGCTGCGAAGTGCGCAGACTTAGACTGCGCAGGCAATGGATGGGCATAAAATATCTAATAAAATATCAATATACAGGGCTATAGAAGAGCCAAGCGTAAGGAAAAATAAAACCAAATCTCCATGATTGGACAGATTATGCAAGGGTCCTTGGGGTCGGGTTGTGCTGGAGTCAAGTACGCCAGGGGCCAACTACACAGGAGTGAGCTGCGCAAAAGTCGGCTTGCGCTGAGCTGGTTGGTGCAGGGGTCAGATTGCGCATGAGTGAAGTGCGCGGGAGGGATGGCGCAGGAATGGTTGGCACAGGAGATAGATGGCGCAGGGTTGAACTGCGCAGGGGTGAAGTGCGCAGAGTCCAAGCGCGCGGGGTTAGATTGCGCGGGGAGCCAACTGCGCAGGGATGAGCTGCGCAGGGGATAGGTGGCGCATGAGCAGACTGCGCATGAATAGATGGCGTATGAGCCGACTGCGCAGGAGCAGGCTGCGCATGGGCAGACTGCGCATGAGCAGACTGCGCATGGATGGATGGCGCATGGGGCTGAGCGCAGTTCGCCAAGGGGCAAGCAGCGCGGTCGGCGCTACACTAAAGAGCGCAGGCCGAAAGGGAATGCTTGAGTTCTCTTCCACATGGACGCATCAAAACCCACAAAAATCCAACCAAAATAGATCAAAACCATGTAAATCCGAAATAGTTAAAACCTAGATCTAGAACAATGGAGACTCCAAATCACAAAATTTCAAGCACTAATGTTGATCACCATGGCCTAATCTAGCTAATGAACAAATAAATATGGTTCTCATATGGTGGCAAGGTGCACTTGCCTATGGGTAGAGTGTTGTGTAGAGGAAGGAAGAAGAAGAAGAAATTAATGGAGGGAAGTAATTAGGAGAGAGAGTGTTAGGTGGGGATAATAAAGAGGGTGGTTTGTGGTGGAATGAGGGTTGAACATAGGCTAAGGTGTTCCAATGCATGTTAAACCAAACCAAACCAAATCAAACTAATTCTCCTCCACAAAATAAACCAAGCCAGGTAAAACCCAATTACGAGAACCAAAATCTGCAAGTCAAGCCAATTACAAATACATGCCAAAATCCGAGAAAATAAATACAGGTCTGAAATACATGCAAGCTTGACAAAATACGTATTCAGAATATGGGTGTTACAATTTTGGCGGGCCGTGCACAAAATCACCCGTTGAGTCGGACCGTAGGGCCCGTAAAACGGCGATCCGATCAACTATCTCAGAATTGAACCAAACTTGGCATACAGGACCAAAAATCGATACGGTCATGTTGGCGTAAGTTTCGTCTCGATCTGACGAACATGCACAAAGTAATTGAGAAATTTGTAAAGAGGCCGATACAGTAAATTTCGACGGATACGCATCAAATTCGTCGCGCACACGCGACCAATTTGAATTCCGTCAAAGCCCACACGTCCACGAAGTTGATACGCACCTTTTGATGCTTTAGGTTCGCGACCACGTCGCCCGGTTTGGCGGAACGCACGTCGTATCGAGGGTTTTTCTAGTTTTAAAAACAGTTTTTCGATAAACTTTGGGATTCGATTTCTCGACACATAGTTGATGATTTCCAAATCCACAAAAAGGGTCGTGAAGTCCTATATGTTGTCTATAAATGCCTTTAATTGGTTTTCTAAAACTCCTAACGTACAGATCATAAAATGCCTTCCAAGTTGGGTCTTTGGGACGGGTTCCTGTCCTGTTTTAAATAGGATTTTCGATCGACTTTGGATCAATTTTCTGGGCAATATAGGTTACCTAAAATCAAACTAATTAATGGGAATCGAAGGCGTATATATCGGGATCATACCAGAAGAAATATCGCAAAAAATGATCGAGCAATGAGGATGAATTTCGATCACAAATTTGGATTCGCAACTGTCACTGTTTTCGTTCCTCTATCCGCACGCGCACGTTCGCGCTGCTTCCGGCAGCTTCGACTGCGCGCGGTGGTGGCCCCGACGGCCGTGGGGTGGTCGCCAGGACTGGAAAGGGCACCGTGGTATGGTGGCATGGATGAGCTAGGGTTTTTTATACTCTGTTCTCGCGTATATGTATATATGCGGCCTGGGGAGTCGGTTGTTGCTCGATTTATTTGGGTTGTGGGAGGAGTTGGCTCGGGCCTGGCCTATGCTGGGCTCGGGCTGCTACTACTTCTCTTCTAACTTCAACGTGCTACAAATTTTTGCAGTGTAGTAGAAATCTATTGCAGCCTGCTATAGTATCCCTTCAGAGGGCAATTATCTTGCTTTCGAAGCACCTATTGTTCAATGCCAGATCATCTTTTAGCTCATGTCACCCCTATTTCCTGTATTTCATATTTGTACTCGTAATTTGATTTTTGGCACGTATTTTATTTTCTCGACTTGTGGATTCGGTTTCTCGTAAATGGGTTTTGGACCATGGCTTGGTTTTATTTTGTGGAGTTGGTTTGGTTTGGTTTGGTTCATCATGAGTGGAACACCTTAGCCTTTTCTCCACCTCCATTCCATCACAACCACCCTCATTAAAACCTACCAACTTTTTCTCTCTCCTCCATAACTCCATTAATTTCTTTCAACTTCTTCTTCTTCCTTCTTCCACACAACTCCCCAACCCAAAGGCAAGTGCACCTTGCCATCAAATAAGTACCACCTTTTATTTGTTCATTAACTAGATTAGGCTATGGAGAACAACTTTAGAACTTGACATTTTGTGATTTGGAGCTTTTATTTTTCTAGATCTAGGTTTTAACCATTTTCGAAAATTCTTGGTTTTGATCCATTAAACTTCAATTTTTGCATGTTTTGATGCTTCAATTTGGAAGAGAATTCGATTTTACTCAAGTTAGAACTTTGAAAATCTCGATTTGATTTTGATTTGGCTAAGTTATGAAGATTTAAAGTTTTTGGTATTCTTGAGGAGTTCATCTCAGCCTTGGTGAAGGCTCTCGGCCAGTGCTCGTCAGCACTTGACCATTTGCGCACCCCGGCCTGTGCTCTTTAGCGCATAGACGATTGCGCATTGGCTCAGCCAGTGCTTTGCGCTGTGCTGGATTGCGCTGGCGCAAGCTAGCCATGCGCAAGCCAGCCATGCACAAAGTAACCCCTGCGCACTCGACCATTGCGCAGTCCAAACTCTGCGCAGTCTACCCTTGCGCAATCCTCCCTTGCATAATCCAATTGATGCGCAAGGCATCCCCTGTGCCCCTTTAACCCTGTGCCCCTTGACCCCCTGCGCAGTCTACCCTTGCGCAAGGTAACCCTTGCGCAAGGCAACTCTTGCGCAGCTCTTCCATGCGCAGTACATACCCTGCGCAGCCCAACCCCTGACCCCCTTGCATAACCTACTTGTCTATGATGAATTGTTATTTCTTTAAGCTTGGCTCTTCTATAGTCCTATATATATTGGTATTTTATTAGATATTTTACGTCCATTTTATATCCTTACGCCTTTTGTCACGAACTAATTTTTACTTAATATGTTTGGAATGACTATTGTACATGGCATGGTATGACAAGGAACTAGCATAACATGACAGTGACCCGTAGTGGTGCACTCCTGACATGACCAACCTGACTTGATAGTGGCCCGTGGCGGCACACTCTTGACATGTACTTGACTTGACCTGTACTTAACCTGACTTGACTTGACTTGTAACTTGTAACTTGACTCGTATAATCAACTTGACACTGTGGGTGCTTCTGCTTGCTTGCTTGTACAATCCACTTGTCTTGTCTTGCATCATGTCTAGGACGTGACTTCCTGGGTACCACGGCCAGGGACTCGCGCTAAACTGGATTAGGCTAATGATTAGATCAAACTAGAACATAGAGAATTCCCAGTCACAGGCAATCTCGTTATCTGGGCGCTTTAATGGACTTGTAGCTTGCCGACGAGTAGAGCACATTTCCAGCACACTGTTATGTGTTGCACCCTCTAAGTCACCTAAGGGTACATTTGTCTCCCGGGCAATGTACCCACCTATAACTCTCAACCCGCGAAAGGATAACTGGATAGTCTGCAGGGCTTGGGACTGGGAGTTTCTCACTTGCATCTTGTTAGTAATTAAGGCTTGTGATAACCCTAGTTAGTTAAAGTAGTAAGCCGTAGTACTTGCTTGGCCGATTGTGAATGAATGGTGTCCAGCTCTGTCTAAGTCTTGTCTAGCCCCTGTACTTGGAACTCTTGATCATGATTGTTTTACTTATCTCTAACGATAAATGGGTAGAGACAGTGAGCTATTCAGGCGAAGGAGTACAATCCCGGTCTTTGTTTGGTTTAAGGATTGTAACCTGGCTTCCGGAATGGTTCCACGTCCCTAGTCGTTTATCGCTCTGTGTACTTTTATTACTTGTACTTTCCTTTTATTCTTTATGTTCTGATATGCTGGCTTTTGTTCTTATTTGTGGCCTCCTTGTGGCACTTGCTCTTTCTGGGGTTTGACCCAGCTGGTTTTGTGTGGCCAGATTTTGGAGCAGCTCCCGAGGATCTACCAAGCTTCCAGCCCAATGGTGAACACTAGACGGAACCCGGGCTACGAGTGGGTTTTCCCTTTTTGTTTCACCCACTTATATGTAAATTTATTCTTTTGAGGCGTTTAGCCGACGAGCACCTGTTAGCTCGATGCACATTACTTACTGTCTGCCTACGGGCTGTAAACATGATTAACAAATCCTAGGGTTGATCATGTATGACCGAACTCTTGCTAGTCCTATCATTTTGTACGACTAGCTTCATGATCATCCGATATGTAATATTTGGGACGCCTTATATATATATTTGATGCTCTAACATCTTATAACTCTGTTAATTGCTTGAGATTGAGACAATAGGCTTGACCTTAAGAGACTGCTGGCTTGTAGTAAACCCTCATATCTAGACAGCCGTGACCGTATAGTTGAGATGTATTCTGTTTCAATATACGTAGCTGGCTATGTACGCCCCCGCTCTCCAGTATTCTGGTTCTGGGGCGTGACAGCTCAATATCCTCCATTTAAACTGAAAAGAAAGGAATCATAAACTTGTTTGGTGCTTCCTATCAGTACCAATTTCAGCAGTTTTGGAGTGGAGGGGATATGATAGGTTTGAATCGGTTGGCTGCAATATGGTTTCAGAAGATATTTAAAATCTTGAACCACTATAACAACTTCCAGACCCTAATTAATCAACTCTAGCCAAGCATATTATATACATTCTCACCAGCAACAAAATAATAATAATAATAAGTTCCAATGTAATAAGTATTGAACCCCCAAACTTATTAAGGCTAAAAAAAACTTACCCATACTATTATTTAACCATCCTAGGCAGAACAGACTGTGTATCATCAAATGCTACATCACACCCATAATTGACCCTAAAATGTAGAATGACCCACTTTATACAAATATCATTGAATATCCAATAATAATATTTATAACATTTAATTAACGAATATTTAGAAAATATTCGTTAGATCGTTAAAACGAAATATAACACAATCATACCAAAATACACCAACACGAATGTCGCTGGACGTACCGCATGACTACATGGGCTTGGGCTTGTTTTGGGTCCAATCTGGACTAGTTCGGTACAACCGGGTTCCCTAAAACTCAACAATATAATTAATAAATAAATAAATCTTCGGTAAGGGTTAAGTCGCAACTTGGCCTGGTTTTTTCTAGTTAGGACACTCTTATGGCTGGGTCTTTCTTGGCATGGCTAATACACTAGTCAAGGCACATCATTGCGCTATTCGTGCCATGATTCCTAGTCGTCTGGTACTTCAAAACTCAACTATGGATAAAGTCATCTACCGTAATAATTAACTAAATAATTATTTATAAAAACCAAAAAAATCACCATTTAAATCAAATAACTAAATAAATAATATTTCAAAAATCTTCGGGAAGGGAGGCTACAATACTTGCCAAGTCGATTTGTACGGCAGTTCGGATATGATCAGCTTCATGTGGGTAACGCCACCACTTGCCTAAAGGCCAAGGGTTACCTCATCGATGGGGCTAGGGCCTGGAGCTATTACAATGCACGGGGCACAAAAGCTATATTTTCAATGCCCTACAATCTTCTACAAGGCCCGCGTATGTTATATACATGCGCAAACTTCTATACTTCAGCGAACACATTCACTGAAAGCTTCCATCCTGCACAAAGCTTCGCAAGTGAAAAGTGATCCAAACAGGGAAAACACACTGCTTACTCTTTTCGGGATATAGAGGACTAAGATCCTGCAGATCCACCATTAGAAGCTTCCATTCAAAAGAACTATCTCGATGAAGTTCAGGATCCTCTGAACGTATCCTTAAAGGTGCGGAAAGAGAAATCCCCTACCAAGGGATTGAAGAAAAGAAAGGCTAAGGAGACGACGACTCCTCCTCAGCTGGATAATAGACCTGCTTCTCCAAGGGCTCCAGAAAAGAAAAGAAAGACATCTTTGACCATAAATGAACCAACAACTACAAGAAAGACTCGTTCTCAGTCAAAACAGATGCTCGTTAGCTCTTCTTCTGGAGAGAAGGAAATCACTCCTTCTATTCAGAAGCAGGGAAGAATCACAGAAGGAGGAACATCTGCTACTCTGATCGATCTGGAGGATGATTACACCGGAGCTGCTGAAGAGCCGGTCGCATCTCCACATAGAGAGGTCAGGAGAAAGTTGGTAGTTACCGAAGAGGTACCATCTCAAGAAGGTAATATCAAGATTGTGATATACCCTAATAATATATATATTTTTATTCTGTCAGAGATGTATAATAAATTAATTTCTTTCTTTGCAGTAGCTACTTCAAAGGATGCTCGGCCATCTACTACCACTGTAGAGCCTCCGCGATCAGAAGCTATGATGGTACGTATTCCCGCTAATGTACTTGCTGCGACGGGGATAACGGTTCCATCCCCAACTCCTATGACTCCAGAAGCCACTTCTTCAGAGAAGGATCTGCTTCCACAAGATTCTTCTAAGGCTCAAGAGCCTACTCACTCTGAAGAGGCGATGATTGAAGCTTTATCCAGTTGCGACTTTGGTGATGAAGCATATGATGATGATTAAAATGACCTCACTAAAAAGAAACAAACCTTAGTAGATGTACCATCCCCTCAGGAGCTCCCGGTCGATGAAGATCACTCCACTGCTGAAGAGGAGGAAAATGTGGTTATCGATGAAGAACATATCAATCCCAAGATCGATGAACCTATAATCTCTGAGAAATCTGAGATGTTTGGAGTGGCAGCAGAATTAACAGATCAAACTCCAGTGACTCTGCCACTTCAGACTGAATCCGGAGCAGGAAGTAGTCAAGCTACTATGTCTGCAGAGACCCTGTCAAAGCTTCAGCCAGAGACAGTTAAACCTCTTGAGAATCCTCATGTTATACCCAGCTCAGGTAAATTTCTAAACATGATCTATTTGTCGTAACTCCTTTGTATATTGCTAATACAAATGACATGTAAATTACAAAAGATCCCACAGGGACTGTAGCAGGGGAAGGAAGCTCTTCTCACATCAGCGCTCAAGATGAAGTGCCTCCACCTATTAAAACTGTAAAGACTCCAGCGGAAGTAGTAACCACTCCAGGAGCCGTGGCAACTAACAAATTCGTGTTGGCTTCTTTCATAAAAGTTTTATTCACGTCTCTGGAGCCCTTAGTTCATAGAGTGATAGAGAGAGAAGATATTCCTTTTAGTACAATCAGAACTCCTTTATTCTTGATCGGAGGTATCCGCAGCCAAGGAGACGAGGCTCAGGCTACCTTTTTGGAACACATTTTGGATGAGATAGAGGGATCTATAAAAGCTTACAATGAGCTAAAAAAGCAGATATCGTGCCATTAGTAAACATAGAATACGAGGCTATGGCTCGAGAAGCAGAGACTAGTAAAGCCAATTTTGAAGCATTCTTGCTGGCTTTTACTAGACAATCCTCTGAATTAGATATTCAAATTGCTGAAGCAGCTTCTATCGCTGAGAGTCATAAGAGTAAGGCTGCAGATGAAGAGAAAAAGGCTGCTGATCTGGAGGCTAAAATTGTCCAACTTCAAACAGAACTCATGACTGTCAAACAGAACTTAGAACAAGAAAGGCAATTGCATCAAGCTGCTGTTAATCAAATAGATGTTCTAAAGCATCAGAAGACTGAATTTGAACAGCTCCAGAATGAAGAACTAGCACGGCAAACTGCTGCTCTGCATCCATTCGATCCTGAGTCAGGAAGGATTGAAGCCAGACAGCGAGCGCTAGATTCTCATAATGAAAGAGTTCAAGTTTTGAATAAACAAATTGTAGAACTTATTACTTACCCTTCAGAATAGAATGAGCAAAGTTTGTTGTCTTTTTCATTAAAATGTATTTTTTTCTTGAAATAGAAATAAAATAAGAAACTTTTTATGTGGTTCCATTAATTGTTACATATCTTGTTACAGATATAAGTAATAGAATAGAAAATATATTCAGAGGTACTGGACATGATATATTTCTTGATTTAGAAAATAGTAATATTTATTATATCTGCTCAGAGGTAATGTGGGCGTGGCAGAATATAACGTTTAGCAATATTGTTATTTCAATAGACAACTTTATCAGAGGTACTAGGGACGCGACAAGTTGTTGATGTAGATAATCGGAATTCAGAGATGTGAAGAACGTGAATTCTTTTTATTTACAATAAAATAAAAGATAATAAATGCCAAGACTAATGAATGAATGAATATAAGTCAAAGAAAGTGAATAAACGAACAGTCACTTCGGTTTTTGAGGAGGAGATACTGAATGAATGAACAGACATCTCGATTCTCGAGGAAAAGAATGAATGAATGAACAATCATCTCGATTCTCGAGGAAGAGAATGAATGAATAAATGAACAGTTGGACTTCTTTTGAAGAAGAAAGGTCGTATCGGTTCTCGAAATCGATCATCTAGTCGTTCTGTCTATAAATAGAACAAAACTTTTGTAGATATCAGCAACTTCTTTTCTGTACAAAATGTCTTACAAAGATTTGCTTACTCCGAAGATCGAAGATATGACTGAGAAGCCTCCTGCTGAGCCTCCGGTTCTTTCTCAGAAAGAAGTGGGTAAAGGCTCGACCGTTCCTGCACTAGAGCAGGACCTGATTGCCAAGTTGGTGGAGCCTGGGAAGACTGCTGAAGAGGAAGCTGTAAGAATGGCCACCTGTGAGTTGCTAGTGTGTTCAGAAAACGAGATGTTTGAGTTTATGGCAAATCATGTATTTAATAATGAAGGATCGGGTTCTCGTCCCCGTCCTTGATATTATGTAACTCTTTTCTACTTTTGAAATAAAATGAGTTTTATTTACATCATTTCTCTGAATGAAGAACATTTTACTTTTATACATAATACTTCTTGAGAAGTTTGCCATTGATAGGCATCATAGCAACTCTGACATCCATATCTGTTAATTGGTAGGCTCCATTTGAGAAAACCTTGTTTACAACATACGGACCTTCCCATTTTGCCTCGAACTTGCCTTTGCTCATATGAGTCATAGTCATAGGACTTCTGACTGTAAGAACTAGCTCGCCTTCCTGAAATATTCGCACTTTGACTTTGCGATTGAAAGCTTTTGAGATACGGGCTTGATAAAGTTCGATATGTTGTTGGGCCAACAGCCTTTTTTCATCGAACGCCTCCAATTCTTGAAGCCAAAGACGAGCATTGTTTTTCGTGGTAAGTTCATTAGCAATAGCAATTCTCAAGGATGGAATTTGAATTTCTAGCGGTAAGACAGCTTCGCATCCATATACCAGAGAAAAAGGCGTACAAACTGTAGGATTACGGACTGTAGTGCGATAAGCCCATAGACATTCTCCAAGCTTCTCACTCCAATTATGTTTGTTAATAGAGATATACTTTTTGAGGAGTTCGATGATAGTCTTGTTGAATGCTTCAGCTAGCCCATTAGCCGCAGAATTATAGACCGTAGAAGCAACATTATTGATTCTGTTGTCATCACAGAACCTAGTAAATTTCTGGCTGACGAATTATGGTCCGTTATCATGGATGATCCGACGAGGTACGCCAAATCTGTATATTATATGATGTTTGATGAAGTTAATGACACTACTAGTCTTCACTTCAGCTAAAGGTATAGCTTCAGCCAATTTAGAGAAATAATTGATTATAGCTAAGATAAACCGATGTCCTTTAGACGAAGGAGGATTGATTGGACCAATTATATCTATGCCCCAAGCTTTAAAGGGCCATGAGACAGCAATCAGATGAAAAAATTCTGACGGTTGGTGAATAAAATCTGCATAAATCTGACATGTACGGCACTTTCTTGTATATTCATTGGCATCTGATACCATAGAGGGCCAGTAATAGCCCATACGTCGGATACGATCCTATAATTTAGGACCAGGCTGATGTGCTCCACAAACGCCATCATGAGCTTCGTACAATATTTGCTTTGCTTCATCACCAGCGAGACACCTTAAGAGTAATCCATCAAAATTTCGTCGAAAGAGAGTTTTGGTAGTATGATTATAATATAATCGAAGCGATCACCAACGAATACTTGTAGCTTCTTTAGGATCATCAGGTAGTATGTCATGAACTATAAAGTCAATGAAAGGTTCTCTCCAATCTTCGCTAATGACATTGACTTCAGTTGAATTACTGAATTCAATGTTATGGTTGTTTTCAATACAAAATAGTTCTATATTGGAAATAACAATCATTTGTTGTCTTTTGAGTGGAATTGCTAAAACCGCAGCCAGGTTAGCTAAGGCATCAGCTTTTGTGTTACATGCTCGACGTACATGTTCGATGAAGAACCCTTTGAACAAAGAAGCTATTCTGATTGCCGCTTCGTGATATGGTACCAGATCTTGATATCGAACTTCCTATGTGCCTCTAACCTAATTAACAATCAGTTTAGAATCACCATATACTTCGAGATATTCAATATCCAGTTATTTGGCTAATTGGAGTCCAATAAGCAAGGCATTGTATTATGCTACATTGTTGGAGCACGACTCATCTAAGGAATAAGCCCTCTGAATAGCTAATCTATCTGGTGAAACAAGAACGATTCTTACTCCAGCGACAAGAGTGCCTCCAGGTCGAATTCTAGAAGCTTCGTCAAAGAACAATCGCCAAGTAGGCAATTGTTCTAAGATCATATTTGATTCCAATGTCTCATCTGGAATTTTGTCATAGAGCTTAGGTGTTTCAAGGACATGATGAGCTGCTAAAAAGTCAGCAAGTGCTTGGCCTTTCACAGACTTTTGAGGAACATACACCATGTCATATTGTGCTAATAATATGGCCTATGTAGCAAGCCTAGAATTGAGTGTGTTGGGCTTCTTCATTAGGACCCGAAGAGGATTGACTCGAGAAATAACATGAATAGTTTGGCCGATAATGTAATGTCTTGTCTTTTGAACAGCAAACATTAGGGCTAAGCATTCTTTCTCCACAGGACTATAATAATGTTCAGCCCCAATCATCGTCCGACTAAGGTAGTAGATGGCTTGTTCATGACCTTCTTTGTTTTTCTGAGCCAGTAATGCACCCAATGAATGGTCCATTGCTTAGACATACATCAAGAAGGGTATTCCAGAGATCGGTGGAACAAGGACCGGTGGACTCATCAAATACCGCTTTATGTCATCAAATGCTCGTTGACATTCTTCTGTTCAAATGAAAGATACACCTTTCTTTATTAACTGAGTAAATGGTCTGCAACGTCCAGATAAATTCGAAATGAACCTCCAGATGTATGCAAGTCGACCTTGAAATCCTTGTAGCTCTTTTAGGTTACGTGGAGGACGCATCTCTTGAGTGGCTTTGATCTTCTCGAGATCAACGTGTATACCTTTAGAGGTAATGACGAATCCAAGAAATTTGCCACTAGAGACACCCAAGAAAGACTTGGTGGGGTTCATTTTGAGTTGATGCTGGCACATTAGATTGAAGATAGTTCTTAAATCTTGGATGTGATCTTCCTTTAGATGACTTTTGACAGCAATATCGTCAACATAGCATTCGACAGTCTTTCACAGATGATCTTAAAAGATAGTACTCATAGCCCGCTGGTAAGTTACACCCGCGTTCTTAAGACCAAAAGACATGACTGTATAACAGTATACTCCGCGAGGAGTACGGAATGAAGTATGTTTTTCATCTTCAGGATTCATCCGGATTTGATTATATCCAGAAAACCCATCCATGAAAGTGATTCATTCGAATCCACAAGTATTGTCGATCATGACATCAGTAATTGGGAGAGGGAATTCATCTTTAGGATACGCATCATTGAGATCCCAAAAATCTATGCATACCCGTACTTTCCCAGTCTTCTTTAAAACTGGTACAACATTGGCTATCCAGTCAGGATGTTGTTTTTCTCTGATAAAACTGCACGCAATAAGCTTTTTGACTTCATCATCAATCGCATCCATCATTTCAGGCTTGAATCGCCGTTGTTGTTGTTTGACTGGCTTGGCATTAGGCAAGATGTTAAGTTTATGAGTTGCGACCTGAAGATCTAAACCCGGCATATCTTTATTTCTCTAGACGAAGATATCGATATATTCACGAATGAGGTGAATCAGTTCTTATTTATAATCCTCTAGAAGATTTTTGCTAATGAAGATTGGTCGTGGTACATCCTTCTCTCCAACATCGATCTGGATTAGTTGATCTTTGTTAGGTGGTTCTCATTGTTCAAAATAGAGTTTCTACTGATTGTCCATCCTTTGTGCCCAAGGGTCTACTTCAGGAGCTTCATATTCATCATTGTCTGAGAACTCGGCTGACACCATGTTAGAAGATACTGTTACTCGATGAATATGACCAATACTGGTATCAGAATCCCATAAAATGGAATCAGAAGAGTTAGATCATTCATCTTCATCGGATTCGAAAGCTTATGGAGTCGGAAGTGGTGAAGTATAACCTAATCCCCGCTTCATTTTGCTGTAGTATTGTTGTGATTTTCCTTTTGGAACAGAAATACGAATAGGAGTTCGCCTTTCTTTACCGCTATTCAGACCAGTTCTGAAATCATAGCCCATTTTACGGATGATTGCCGTAGATTACGGACTATAGCGACATAATTGTAGCCTTCCTGTATCATCCTTATCATCGTTGTCAGGCATGATTTTTTGTTCTTCTCGTTTATTGAAAAGTATAGGCATTTTGCCTTTCTTTCGAGATGGTACTAAGAAGTACAATTCTTGTATTGAATCCAATGATACCGTATTTTGGAGAGACGATACGACTCCTATTGTAAGTGGCTTAAAGCTATTTAGCATATCCAAATAACATTGAGCATAATAAGAGACATCAGTATACTGCAAAGGAGATGCTTTATTGAACTTTACATCATCATTTACAACCGGACCTTTAGCCTTAACAGGCTTAGTCAGATTGATAACCAGAGGGGGAAAAGAAGAACGAGAAAGAGGAGGGATCTTTTTACGACGAAGGTCGATTACAAGTGACTCAGAAGAGGTGAGGTCCCTTTGTTCCTGACTAACACCAGGAGGCTGCTTCTTGTGAGAAGAAAGGTAGGTAGTCAGTGTTTTGGAAGACTGAGGACAGGAAGTACATCCTTTGACAGGAATCACCAGAGTATCATTTGGCACGCCTTTCTATTCTTCATCAGTATCCATTGCTAACACCACCTTCATGAATTTCTCTTTGTATATGCGAGAGTCGTTGCAGTATGCTTCAACTCCCTTGAAAGGATTTAGGTCTGTAACTTCTTTCTATACTTCTCCATTGCCATATACACATTTGAAACATTGGTGGAGAGTAAAAGGTACAATGTTGTTCATGGAGGAAAGGTCTTCCTAGCAAAGAATTGTATGAGCCATGGTTATCAATCACATAGAAAGTCACCTTGGTACGAAGATTGTCGATTTGGAGTTTCAGGCGTATCTTCCCTAAACGTTCACTTCTTCCTTGATTGAACCCCAAGATAGTAGTGATATTTGTAGAAAGGTTGTGCACTGGGATCTTCAAGGCATCCAACAAAGACTTTGGCATGATACTAAAAGCAGACCCAGGGTCAATCAGAATGCGATCAACTTTCATGGTGTTCACATATCCTGTGAAGTAGAGAGGACGATCATGACGATTATATTCTAACAACATATCATCGCGTATAAAAGTAATATTGGGTATTAGTTCAAATACACTATGACATTGTGTACACCTGACAGGCTCCGTTTCAGGCTTCTTGAGGAGAGTAAGACAAGCATCAGCCTGCATCAAAGCTTCACTTAACGTTTCTCGAGTTTCTTTAGAGATACATAATAGTTCAAAGATTGACAATCTCACTGGGGTGTTAGCCAATTGAGCCAGTATGTCAAAATTATATTGCTTTTCAAGTCCAAGAGATGAGGACTTCTTCAATGCTTTATCAAAGCGGACAGGTTGTTTTTCCTTGTCTGCTGATGTTGGTTTGGAAGGAATTGGTTCCACTACTGGCGAGGATGTAGATGGTATATTCTCAGCAGGGAAAGATGATACAGGAAGAACATCAGGAGATGTGACAGGATTCCCTTGAGTTTCAGGATACTCTTGAAGATAAGGTTTCCCAGATCTGGTACCGATTAGAATTTTTTCTTCTGCTACTGGTTCAAAGGATACCATGTTGCAGCTCTTTGATTTAGTTTTGGAATGCTTCTTTTGATTGAAAGAAGAAGGCACTTCAAAATCTGCCACTAGATCTGGATGAATCCACATGATTTCTCCTTTGTTAGTGGACAGTGGAGCAAGACCTTCATTTTGGGGAGGTAGAAGATTTACAATCTCGAGAGTAGCCCTTGGAATGGGGACAACACCATCTTGCACCAGTTGTGGTGGGATTCACCAAATTGTACAGAGACGACATCGGTCGTCACAGTCTTCTCATCTTGTTGGAGAGTAACTGCTCCAGAGTTGACCATTTCTTGGATTTTGCCTTTGAGCACGTAACATGCTCTGGTTAGATGCCCTATAAATCTGTAATAAATACAATATTTAGGATGGTCAGTCTTACCTACTTCCTCTGGCCATTTTGCCTCCGGCAGTTGAAATTTATTGCTTTTTATTAAACAATCGAAGATGCTCATAATACCATCTTCATCAAAAGAATTCTCTTCTTTTGGACAGGGTACTTTCTGTAGTGGTGCTGATGAAGTGGGTGCCGTCTGAGCAACATTAACAGCCAATGACTCCTTGCCCTTGAGATTGATGGCCAATATTTCTTTACCCTTGTGATTGTTCTGGCGATTATTACCACCAGGTATAGAATGTTTATCTTGGTTAGGATGAGTCATTTGAACTCCTAACTGCTTAAACTTCTCAGCACTAACTTCCACCGCCTTCGCATTCATAATGAAAGAAGGCCAATCTTGGAATTGTGTTGATCCTGTCCACATGTTGATGATAGGCAACAAATTTGATTTGCAAGTGTCTATTGTTACAGCAGATAGAGTTCCTAGAGGCATTTTAAGTGCCTCTCGGTGGAATCTTTCAATGAAACTCTCCATAGATTCATTGTGTCTTTGTTTAATTTTGATTAGGGCAGACATCGTCATATCGTTGACTCCCTCATAGAACCATTCCAAGAATATTTTTTTAAAACTAGCAAAAGAAGTTATGCAGCCATCAGGCAAGCTACGGTACCAGTCATATGCCGTACCGACTAAACAATCGACAAACACCCTGGTAAGGAGAGCATCATTTGGCTGCAATTGGTCAGTCATCACCTCAAAGTGATTGATGTACTGACTTGGAGAAGTGCTGCCATTAAACAACATAATGATTGGAAGCTTATACTTAGGAGGAAATTAAACCTCCTTCTATTCATCAGGATAAGGTTATTTTATCCCAAGTCTTTGTAGACCATCCTTCTGTTTGAAGGCCTCAAACTGGATGTGTAAGAGTTTTACAGCCTCATTAGCATCCTCTGATGTCTGGGAATTAGTGGGTTGATTTGAGTCGTTAGGAGGAGAAACAACATGATAATTACCACCCCAGCACCAGACTGACTGGAAGCAGCTTAAATTGGTACAGAAGCAACCTGGGGAGGAGGTACCCCCATACGACAGTAACAGGTACAGAAGATGCTTTGAGCTCGGGTTTTGTAGCAGGATTTATAATCGGTGGCACTGCATGTTGAGCCACGATTATAGTGTGCATACTTGTGACCATTTCAACCATGGTTTTCAGTTTGTCTTCTAGTGCAGCAATTCGTTGCTCTTGACTGGCTGAACTAGAAGCATCTTGGTCTTCTGTAATGGCATATGTTGTCACCTCTCTTGCCATTATTGACGAGATAGTTTGTTCAGAACTTTCACTTTCTGCATTAAAGTCAGATAAAGAATCTTCTCCCAGATGAGTAATGGAAAAATCTTCCTGATTGAAGACATCATGATCCAAGTTCTGATCTTTCGATCTGGTATGTTGAAAGACCCCTTCACTGGATTCATCGAGTTGTCCCAAGTACTGCTGACTCGGATTGCGAGACGTGCCACGCTTTGAGGATTTTCTACCCCAAGTATCTCGGGAAGTCATATTGACAGAAGCATATAATAGCTCACCTTCATCTTCTGTCATGGGTTCGGGAATTGAAGTATAGTTCAGCCGATCGAAGACAGATCGTTTAGCTGATTGGCAACAACACTTGATGACTACTTTATGAAGGCAGTGGCATTCTGATGGATGATTCATAGGTGAGTGAGACGTCTCTGTCCGTCTTTGTGTAAGACATTCCCGGAGATCAGTTACCACCACGGGACGAGAAGAAGTCGGAGTAACATATTCCTTAATGATGTTAGGAACGTGACTCCGATTCTTAAGATGTTTAGTTCCGTGTGTCATACCCCGATCCCAGAGGATCGAAAACTAGCCACTGGGCATAATGCCGTACAAGTCTAGATTGCACTTGTACAAGGCAAAACCATTACAGTTACCGGTATTTCTCAGAAAACATCGATAACGCAGCGAAACCAATCAGATAATTTGAAGTCACACAAGATATGAAGAAATGTATCTCTTTATTGATAATCATAATGGATTACAAGACTTGCAGCGGAATATAGAGTTTACAACTGATTACAAGACTCTTGAATAGCCAACTAAATGTATACACTTGCCCTTTGGGCTACAACTGAATATACCAACTTCTTTACATTGAACTTGCCAATTTGGCTACAATCTTACTGGTACAACTGAGTTACACCGTTCCATACATTATGTCCCGTATAGCAGAAGACATCGTCTTGAAAGAAGAGCTTCTGCACACCCATCCGATCCATCGATGCCAAGCACTGATTCACAGGATTTCCCCCAAGCAAACACATGTAATATTGCCCACAACATGGGTCAGTACATCATCAACGTACTGGCGAGCGGTGCTGGCCCAACTCACCTAAGAAGACAACACTAAGTAATTATGTTATAGTACATTATTAACAATGGTCTTTCTCATTGCCTTAGGGTCAATTTCATGTTATAGCCGACAAAAAGTAAAGTATGCAATTCTCATAGCCAACATAATTTAAAGCATGCAGTTATCACCCCTTGGTGATACTTACCCACGGTCGTATAGCCATCCCTGTACATTTATAATACTTACTCTGCCTGCACAAGACATTATTAGGAACAATATCATGATTCAATATAAATATCACCGTTCAGGTGATTCTTACCAACAGCCGACATCCTTTCCTGTATCTGAGTAATAACTTACTCTGCCTGCATAAGACATCATTAGCATTGGACCTATCTATATGAAGGTCACTGGCGACACGCCATCTTGGATCATCTTACAGGTGAACGGCTAACTCCAAATGGGGTATGAATCCATGGTAGGTTTCCGAAACAGCGTGCTACTACTTCAGCACCATAGGATTTCAGCGTCCTTTCAATGGGCGGTAGCAAGCCCCCACTGTAAGTCCTGAAATCTTGATGTCAGTACGTCGACACCATCATTGTTCCCCCTAGGACGAACCGGGTTCCATGGCCCAGGAATACCGTTCGAGGAACCACACCTTGTCGACAAGTTGTCCATGACCATGCAACTATATGCAACTTATCTAAGAAGAAAACATATAATGCATGATAAGGAAAACTAAGTAATTCAACCACCATTCTCATTCATATTTCCATCTTGCCATCTTGCCTTGAGCCAACGCTCACATTATCATCTGCCCAATCCAGGGTCTTAGTACAATCAACATTCTACATCGGCACAGGATAATAGAATGTCGTTACCCAATCTCTTTGCCACATCTTTGATACCATACATCTTTCCAACCAACTCAATGTACTCACAGCCCAATTCCTCGGACTTAGCATCTGTTTAGCATACATTCATTCGGACATAATTCAAGCATACTCACTACCCAGTTCTTGGGTCTTAATATCTGTGTTACCATCTATTCATCGAGCCAAAGCTCGATATACTCACCGCCCAAGTATTTGGGACTTTGCCTCCACCTGTCATGCAATTCATTGCGACAATGTAGAAGCATACAATTCATCTAGCAATACAGCTTATGTTCAGGTGATTAATTATCTTTTATTATCTTTCCAAATTCCATGCAAGGTGTTATTGAACAACTCAACAAGAAACATAGCATACTATCCTTATTTTAAGCGTGCATCTAAAGGATCTTTGAACGGTTCAACACTACTCATATTCATAGGACGATTCCCGCCACGATCGCATAGCCTTCCAAGCAATCTTTCGCATATTCCCAAGACCAACAAGGCTTCATCGAACCAACCATCCATCATAAGGCATCTTGCGGATCGAGGTACTACAATATATACCACTCAGAAAAAGTTTCGTCCTCGAAACTTAAAACAAAACTCATCCCCAAAACTTCAACCAACTTTTTATGAAACTTCTCAACGATCGACTTGCACTAATCAATATTTCTCCGAAATCTCTCGATTGATTTCAGATAATGTACCGTCTCGATACAACATCCCAATTGATTCAAATAGTTTACCATCTTTGATCTTTTCTCCGATACTCGTGCAAATCCTTAGCACATGATAATCCTCCCCGTGGCTTCGTTTGAATTCAGCATACCACTTAGTTGAAATCATACACATATTTTAGGCGTTCCCGAAATACATGCACTTCAGCCAAGTTCAGTGATAGAGAAAGCGAACGAGCTACGGTATAACTTCATTTCCGAACATCAGTAATTCTCTTCGAGCATCTCGTATAATCCCACTTATTTATTCAATATTCCAACCAACTAATAAGACAATAGATGTTGCCAATTCCAACTCGATAAATTTTCCACAATCGATCCCAATGTTTTCCAAAGTATTCAGACTTAGCTGTATCAAGTGTTCCTTTCAAGTTCATTGTCATTCATGCCACCAAAGTTGATAAATCCTATAGCCACATTTCATTTTGATACCCCAATTCTCATCGATCGAATCTTGTACTCGTCATCATTCGCATCCCTACACTTTGTTTGCAACTCGTAACTTTCCGGTCATAATCCATCCATCAAATTGTACCATCATTCCATTCTAGTAACATTTCTCGCTGTACTCAAATATTTTCTCATATTAATCAAGCCAACATATTATCCCTCTCGCATAAGCAACTCTTATATCCAACAACATTAATCCCGAGGGTCATTCCTATTCACATTCGCTCTCGCCGATCTCGGATACATGCACTATCCAATTCCGTCGTTACACTTATTCTCAATTCTGATCCGATCAATAAAATTATTCCAACTGTCTCAAGGCACTACCATCAATTTACACAGCTCAATATTAATCAACCAAATCCAACCAGTTCTAACGATTTCCAGCATTCCAACAAAGGCAACTCAATTTCTGAAACAACATGATCCGTCATTCCATCCAACATTATAACATCAAAATTATCCAATCTCCATTCCATTCCAAGTTTACCTTCCGACACATCTTACTCATTCTGACTATACTCACACAATATTAATAGGGACATCCTACAATTTTTCAACAGTCAACTTAGCATTCAGTCAAGTCTCTATGGTCAGCTAATCTAAGCTAAACCAAATGTTCAGCTAGCTCATGTGAGATGAGTAGCTATCAGGGACATACTTATCTCTTATCTTAGAGGCAACCAATTCTCATCATAGGGTTAACTCTATGGTCTGACCAACTTAGGGACATGGGACACCACCCTAATCTTATGAACTTATTTCCAACACGGACAACTGAAGAACATAGCTAACCAATCTGAAACTTAAGCAACCAACCAAAATTCTAGGCAACCAAACGACATTATAGGCAACTAACCAACATTCTAGGCAACCAACCAACACTCTAGGCAACCAACCAACGCTCTAGGCAACCAACCGACATTCTAAGCAACCAACCAACATTCTAGGGTCAAGTCTTTCTACCCGTACTCATATTCGGGTCATACCCAACGAAGTCTCATTCTAGACTTACTCACAACCGACCAAATCTATCCGACAATTCTATCCAACAATTCTATCCCACAATTCTTATGGGTCACTCCCAAAGCTATCATATAAATCGCCTCAATCGAATATCCAAACTTTAAATTTCCATTTGCATAGACATAGCATCTGCTCAATTCGACTTGCATTCTCATATCGTACTCAAATTGTCTATTCAATCAGGTCAACTATTCTGAGTCATAATCCAACATTGTTACCTCGATAGTTTGTCACTTATGATTTCTTTCCTACGGTCTCTTCGCGACATATTCGTTTTCCACATTTTAGATCATCGATACGGTCCATACTCTCTTAACTAACAAAACAAGGCAACTACACAATCATATTTCTTTCGAGGCATCATTTATAAATTTTCTAGCACCAACACGGTCATTTCTTAGCAATTCACTTTAACCATCAGTATTCATTTGTATCATCTCCTTGTGATTTCATAAGAAGATTTATTACTCATGCACCGATCCGATCTCTATAGCACCAATCATCTAGCATTCGTACTTCGATCATCCAATTGAATATGACATAACTTAATTAGCTAAGTCATAATCCGACAATTCTATATTCCACCCAACTTGTTATTCATGCAATAACATCATCTACCGATAGGGTCTATTACATATCGTTGTACCTCAATACTTATTTGTATTCCAGCCATTCGATTTTCCTAAGGAACATCCACTCTTTCATGCATCAAGGGACAAGTACTCATTCTCTATGCCTCAAATAGTCAAGGGTCATAACTTGTTAATTCGGGACACATCAAATTCTCTCAAGCACAATTGCATATCGTGCTAAGATCATCTATTCCTCAATTCCATTCTCAATCTTTTCGGTCGTTGATGCAACTCTCTACATCTTCTAAATCATTCGCAACATCACGATAAGCGTCTTACATCACCATCGATTCTGTCGATATCCAACACGTAATTTCTTTTACTCAATTCCGACATCGTTTTATATTTGGTCCATCTTATTCTTCCAAATTTTTCAGTAGCAACACCACACTATTGTTACCAAGCCTACAATCCTTTTACCTAACTGATCCAAGTCTTCGCCTGAATCTGAAATTCGTTTCCTTTCCAACCAAGGCATTCATTTCATATTCCCAATTCTCTTATTATCCAACTTAATGCTAACTGATAAGGTCTAGCGATGGTTCACCTGAACACATCAAAATTTCACAACGGGTCACCCGAACTTAATCATCAAGGGACATTCCTAGCCGACATGTATCAATCGTAAGCTTAGCTATGATTCGATACCACCCAATACCTTATAGGTAAAGCAATCACAAAATCATAAACACATCAAGGGTCAAGGGACATCTTATCACGACGAGGGTATATATAATATACTACTCAGAGCTCAAGCCATTCCCGACACAATATTCCCTCGCATCAAACCAACGTCCAATAAGGACAATCCATCCTGCAGTGGTTATGCTGACCACAAATATCGACTCAAGATTTTGTCGATGCCCATTCACTGAAATCCATGCACATTCTGTTCCAACATACCATGCCATCACCCACGGTCGATTGCTGCATAACAATCGACTTCAATGAATCCCACACATCAGACATCCAGCATACATCACAAACTTATTATCGCATCGCATCATTGTTATTCTTTTTGGTATCTTTTAGAAATTCAATAAAACACACATATCACAGCCCACATATTTAGACTTATTGTATGGAACACCCAGTGAGAGGCTAGAAGGACCAACGGACTTTCAGTCAAGGGAACAACTTAGAATATTTTGGAAGCAACACAGAATAATCGCAGAAGCACTATGAGTCATCATAGAGGCAACTTTGATTCCATCGCGGAAGCAACTTTGAGTATTCGCGGAAGCAACTTTGATTCACCACGGAAGCAACTTTGAATAATCGCAGAAACAATCTTTGAATCATCGCGGAAGCAGCTTAGAATCATCTTAGTAGCAACATTGATTTGAAACAATCGAATAAGAATCCAAGGACGTAAAGTCGTGCTCTGATACCATTATGTCACGCCCCGATCCCGGAGGATCGAAAACTAGCCACTGGGCGTGATGCCGTACAAGTCTAGATTGCACTTGTACAAGGCAAAACTATTACAGTTACTGGTATTTCTCAGAAAACATCGATAATGCAGTGAAACCAAGCAGATAATTTGAAGTCACACAAGATATGAAGAAATGTATCTCTTTATTGATAATCATAATGGATTACAAGACTTGCAGCGGAATACAAAGTTTACAACTGATTACAAGACTCTTGAATAGCCAACTAAATGTATATACTTGCCCTTTGGGCTACAACTGAATATACTGACTTCTTTACATTGAACTTGCCAATTTGGCTACAATATCACTGGTACAACTGAGTTACACCGTTCCATACATTATGTCCCATATAGCAGAAGACGTCGTTTTAAAAGAAGAACTTCTGTACACCCATCCGATTCATCGATGCCAAGCACTTATTCACAGGATTTCCCCCTAGCAAACACCTATAATATTGCCCACAACGTGGGTCAGTACATCATTAATGTACTGGCTAGCGGTGCTGGCCCAACTCACCTAAGAAGACAACGCTAAGTAATCATGTTATAGCACATTATTAGCAATGGTCTTTCTCGTTGCTTTAGGGTCAATTTCATGTTATAGCCGACAAGAAGTAAAGCATGCAGTTCTCATAGCCAACATAATTTAAAGCGTGCAGTTATCACCACTTGGTGATACTTATCCACGGTCGTATAGCCATCCCTGTACATTTATAATACTTACTCTGCCTGCACAAGACATTGTTAGGAACAATATCATAATTCAATATAAATATCACCGTTCAGGTGATTCTTACCAACAGCCGACATCCTTCCCTGTATCTGAGTAATAACTTACTCTGCCTGCATAAGACATCATTAGCATTGGACCTATCTATATGAAGGTCACTGGCGACACGCCATCTTGGATCATCTTACAGGTGAACGGCTAACTCCAAATGGGGTGCGAATCCATGGGAGGTTTCCGAAACACCGTGCTACTACTTCAGCACCATGGAATTTCTGCGTCCTTTCAATGGGCGGTATGTCACGCCCTAGAACCAGAATACTGGAGAGCGGAGGAATGACTCAGCCAGCTACGTATTACGGGTAGATGAATACCGTATAATACGATCAATGCTGTCTAAAAGACGAGGGGGTGCATACTACATGAAAGTCTCACTATGGTTACTTCACATCTATTGTCTCAATCATTCAAATAAGAAACAGAAATAGAGAACATGTAAGATAAAGCAGTAAGGCGTCCCAAATGCTCAGTCAAAATATTTTTGATATCTGGCTTTACAAAACATAGCCAGATGATGTAGCAAAGTGTACACAATTGTTATCAGCTGCAGTCTGACTTAATTACAATTATGTAAAAGTAAGTACAAGATAATCCGACTAACATGTCGGTGCCAAACGGCAAGGTATTAAGTAAATAACAAAATGAGTAGGGAAGTAAGGAACCCACTCGAGTCCTTCTGCGATCATCTCTCTAGTATTGACCATCTTGGAGGTGGAAGTAAGCTGAGTCCTCGGGGACCGGCTCTAAATCTGGTCATGCAAAACCAGAGAGGTTAGACCTTCAATAGCAAGTACCATAAGGAAGCACGATATGAGAAATTAAAACCAGTAATACGAGAATATGATAAGTAGATCTCTGCTTGCCACGGGATTCACATAACATCACGACACTTCGAACCTACCTCCCAACCAAACAAGGACAGAAGTTGGCCCGTCATGCCCAGACATTCTGATCATCTCAGTTAGGTAACAGAGTAGGTACAATACACAAACAAATCAATTTAAATGGTCATGCAACTACTACGGCTTGCTACTGTGAGTTCCAAGTTATCCTGAAATTATGTAATAAAGGATTCCTCAGTTCTTACTATGTACAAGCAAGGCTAGTTTACCCAGTCAATCAATTGCGCCAATCATGAATTAGACGAGTCCCAGCGGGACGTCCGTCATCAATATACAATATACAATAGATAATATAACCAGATACCACTCCCTGCCCGTGTGGCAGATTTGTAGTATCTGTGGGGACCAACCGGCCTGTCGGGCACTACTAGTCCCAAGAGGGCTGCCATGTAAGAACTCGGAAATGCATTCTCTCCATGCAATCATTATTTTATTTAACTTAATAGTCTCTACGTTGAGTGAAATCCCATGCCGTGGATCATAGTCATTCAGAATAAGTACTTTCGTACGGGGTACGATATGCACAACTCTACAACGATGTCGTACGGTTAGGTTGTAGGTCTTACATAGCGTAATGCAACAATCCAAATTAACCACAAAATAATCATGCCTCGACCATAAAGTACACATGCTCCTTTTGTAAAAAATAAATAAATAAATTGAAGCCTGCATGTGTGCCTGTATGTCAATATTCGGGATCGGCCAATCGATTATAATAGTTCATAGTTAATATGAACGTGTCTCATTCATTCAATTTAATAAGACGACTAGCCAGTCGCTTAGTTCCAACTAGGAACGCATGATCAATTATTAGTCAAGTAACAGTCGGGGTCAATTCGTGACAAGACATAAAAGTCAAATTAGTATTAAGCATGGTCGAGTCCATAACTAGTATCAAATAGTTGGTAACTTATTCTTGAAGCCAAGGAAAAGATCTACAAATTTTATGTTGGGAGTTGGAAGAAATTCTAGCCACAATTTCGTCAATTAGGACATATAACAGTCAGAAACAACCAAAATAGGCATTATGCGGCCTATTCTGCGACATGCATGCGGACTAACTGCGACATGCGGCTCATGGGCATATGCAGCCCAACTACGATACCATATGCGGCTCAACGGCGACACGCGCCTCAGGCGGCTCATTCGCGACATCATATGCGCCTACTACGACATGCGCCTCATGCGGCTCATTCGCGACACCATATGCGCCTACTGCGACATGTACCTCATGCGGCTTATTCGCGACACCATATGCGCCTACTGCGACATGCACCTCATGCAGCTCAACTGCGATACCATATGCGCCTACTGCGACATGCGTCTCATGCGGCTCATTCGCGATATCATATGCGCCTACTGCGACATGTGCCTCATGAGGCTCATTCGCGACACCATCATGCGCCTACTGCGACATGCACCTCATGCGGCTCATTCGCGACACCATATGCGCCTACTACGACATGCCCCTCATGTGGCTCATTCGCAACACCATATGCGCCTACTGCGATATACACCTCATGCGGCTCATTCGCAATACCATCATGTGCCTACTGCGACATGCGCCTCATGCTGCAGATGATTATAGAACGAACAAAATATTTCTTCCATAACTTCCACAAAACAAATCAAAATCTAACTTTTCAAAAGCCAAACTTTAGTAGAATTAAATTCTCTACAATATGGAACCCCTTATTTTCGAAAACAACAATATTTGATAGATCAAAACTCTAAAATTCATATGAAAACCAAAACTTAAAACTTAGATGTACACCCAACCATCCATGGAAATCAAGAACTTCAAGACCTAAACTTGTAGAGGAAGAGAAGATGAACAACATGGACTAAAAATAAATGGGGATGCATGAAATCCCTCATGGTGTGCAAGATGTACTTGTCTCTCACAAGTGGGTTAGGGTTTGGTGGAGGAGTAAATGTGAATGAATGAAGAGAGAGAATGAAAGAAGAAGTTTTATATCAAGGTCAAGTGGATCTCCACCATTCATTCTCTCCACCAAATCCAAGCCATCCATTCCTTTCCATGTTTAACCAAACCACACCAAGTTGGTTTACCATGAACCGAAATGAACCAAGAGCCAAGAAAAAGCAAAAAATAAAATACAGAAAAATTAATAAGCGCAAAATTGAAGAATTTAAATACAGAACAAATGCATGATAAATATTGAATAAATACATTCAAGAAGTACATGTATAAAATACTTATTCTGGGAACGGGGAGTGACATCTCTACCCTTCTTAGAAAAATTCCGTCCTCGGAATTTCAGATCCAAGCAGGACAGAAATGTCAGAGCTAGACTAATCTAAGCACAAGTAATTTGAGTAATTAGCTATTTTACAATGTCAAATAGCAAGTAATATATCTATGTTTAACTATCGACGACACCAAGCAATTCTACTTATAAGGTGACAAGCATGAGGAGTTAAAACAATCAAGGTATATATAGAGAGATATACCTTGTGAGTCAAACATGTGCGGATACCGTGATCGGATATCATCCTCACGTTCCCACGTTGACTCCCCTAAAGAGTGATGATCCCAAGTAACCCGGACAAGGCTAATTGTTCGGTTCTTGAGTATCTTCTCTCTTCGGTCCAAAATAGACACAGGCTGTTCCGCGTAAGACAGGTTGGTACCAACAACCAGCTCGGAATGATCAAGGATATGGCTTGGGTTCGATACATACCTTCGCAGCTGAGATACATGAAATACGTTATGCACCTTTCGTAACGAAGGTGGAAGGGATAAACGATAAGCAACATCGCCTATCCTATCAAGAATAACAAAGGGTCCTACGTATCGCGGACTCAACTTCCCGCGAATGCCAAATCTAATGACCCCACGGGTAGGTGAGATCCGCAAGAACACGTGGTCCTCAACAAAAAATTCTAGTGGCCTACGATGCTGGTCCGCCCAATGACGATGTCGATCCTGCGCAACTCGAAGTCGCTCTCTAATTCCCTTAAGCAATTCAACTGTATGAACAATTATTTCTGGGCCTAACATCTTCCTCTTCCCGATATCATCCCATGCTAGTGGCGACCTACACTTCTTACCATATGGTGCTTCAAATGGCGTCATCTGAATACTGGCTTGATAACTGTTGTTATAAGAAAACTCAACTAAGTGCAGGTGGCTCTTCCAAGATCCTCCAAAATCTAGGGTGCAAGCTCGCAACATATCTTCTAGGGTCTGAATTGTCCTTTCTGATTTCCCGTCTGTCTGGGGATGGTAAGCCGTACTAAATCTTAACTTGGTACCCAGACTATGATGTAAGCTCTTCCAGAAATGTGATGTAAAACGGGTATCTCGGTCTGACACAATGCTGACTGGGACTCCATGCTGCCTGACTATCTGCTGCATATACAACTCTGCCAACTTTTCTGTAGATTGCCCTACTCTGAAAGGAAGAAAGTGTGCCACCTTTGTAAGCCGATCTACTATCACCCAAATAGCATCTTTACCACTTGGTGATCTCGGTAAATCGGTCACAAAGTCCATTGTGATGTGTTCCTACTTCCATTCCGGGATAGGAAGTGGTTACAATAACCCAGCTGGCCTCTGCTGTTCTGCCTTCACTTGCTGACATACCAAGCAACGGAAAACAAATCTAGCTATCTCCCTCTTCATCCCATTCCACCAGAAGTACTGCTTGATATCTTGGTACATCTTGGTCCCTCCAGGGTGTATAGAATATTGAGAACTGTGAGCTTCTGTCATAACCTTCTGTCTGATATCTCTACTAGGCACACATAGGCGTGATCCAAACCTAAGCGTACCATCTTCATGAATTTGTATCTCCTTTCTGAGTCCTGACTCACATTCTGCTCTAAGCTTCTGAATCCTTGGGTCCTGTGCCTGAGCTACCTTGATCCTGTCTACCAAGTCAGATTGAACTTGTAAACTTGTTAGAACTCCTACATCGCTAGAAAGTATAACTTCGATGCCCATCTCCTGAAGGTCTTCTAAGATGTGCTTCTGCGTTGTCAATATAAATGCGCCGCCTCTCCTGCTAAGAGCGTCTGCTACCACATTAGCTTTGCCTGGATGATACTGAAGCTCTACGTCATAATCCTTAATCAACTCCAACCATCTTCTCTGTCTCATATTCAGCTCCTTCTGAGTAAAGATGTACCTCAGACTTTTATGATCTGTGTACATGTCTACTCGATCACCATATAAGTAATGCCTCCATAGCTTCAAAGCAAATACTACTGCCGCCAACTCCAAGTCATGAGTTGGGTAATTTTTCTCGTGGTCTCGAAGTTGCCTAGATGCATATGCTATCACCTTCACATGTTGCATTAGGACGCACCCAAGTCCTTTTTCTGACGCATCACAATATACTGTAAAACCTCCGGGTCCAACTGGCAATGTAAGAATAGGCACTGATATCAACTTCTGCTTCAGATTCTCAAATGATGCCTGGTATTCTGCCGACCAGACGAATGGTACATCCTTCCATGTCAAGCGGGTCATAGGTGCTGAAAGCCGTACAAAGTCTGATACGAACCTTCTGTAATATCCTGCCAATCCTAAAAAACTTCGCACATCAGCTACGGTCTTGGGTACTGGCCAACTCTCTACTGCTTCTACATTCTTGGGATCCACTGCTACTCCAGCTCCTGATATGATATGACCCAAAAATGAAATATAATCTGACCAAAACTCATACTTGCTGAGCTTGGCATACAACTGGTTCTCTCTCAGAACCTGTAACACTTTCCTGAGGTGGTCTTCATGCTCCTCTTCACTGGCAGAATATACGAGAATGTCGTCAATAAATACAACGACAAACTGATCTAAGTATGGCATAAAGATGCGGTTCATCAAATCCATAAATATTGCTGGAGCATTGGTCAAACCAAATGGTATTACTAAGAATTCATAATGCCCATACTTCGACCTGAATGCTGTCTTAGGAATATCCTCCTTCCGAACCCTCACTTGATGATACCCTGAACGAAGATCTATCTTGGAGAAAACTCTAGCTTTGCTCAACTGATCAAACAAGTCGTCGATCCTGGGTAGTGGGTACTTATTCTTTACTATTTTCGCGTTAAGCTTTCTGTAATCAATGCACAATCTGGATGACCCATCCTTCTTCCCCACAAGTACCACTGGTGCTGCCCATGGTGATATGCTAGCTTGGATGAACTTCTTCTCCTTCAGTTCCTCTATGTGCTGATATACCTTGGCCTGCTCTGAATCCGCCATTCTGTAAACTCGATCTGATATCGGTTTAGTTCCAGGTGCCAATTCTATACTGAACTCAATATCTCTTACTGGCGGTAGCCCTGGAAGTTCTTCGAGAAATACGTCTAGAAATTCTTCAACTACCTTCGGAACTTGAACTTCTTCCATTGTCGTTATTACTCCCTGCTCTTGTTGAGTTACCTCTGATCTGACTAAGGTGAATCTCTTCATGCCTGGAATATCAAAAGATACACTCCCTCTACGACAATCTATCGTCGCATGACTGTCTTTCAGCCAGTCCATGCCTAAGATAACGTCGAAATTTCCAACAGAAAATTCTATCAACCGGGTGGGTAAGGAATGCCCGCAAACTACAACGCTACACGCTAGAATAACTCTACTAACTCCTACGAGCCCATTGCCAGTGAGTATATTCAACCTCCCTAGCAATGCCTCGAACTCCATTCCTAGCCGTATCACAAATTATGCAGATATAAATGAGTGTGATGCTCCCGAATCAAACAATGCTACTGCGGGATATGAGGCGACGAGAATGTTACCTGCCACAACATCTCCTGATGCTAATGCCTCCTCCAAGGACAGAGTAAATGCCTGCCCTCGACCTCCTTGTTGGTTCCCATGTTGCGGCCTAGCTTGGTGCTGCTGCTGGCCCCTGCCATGATGATGCTGGGGTGGTCTATGCTGGTGTTGCTGCATCGGCGGTCCCTACTGCCGAAACATCTGAGCCTGTGGCATGCCACGGACGCTGGGCCAATGGTCTCACTGCCACTACGGGTCCTCGATACTGTCCTGCCCCTGGTGTTGGCAGAGCAGGAAACTGCTGCACTGGTCCTCCTGACCTCGAATTCATGGGACATGTGGTAACCCGATGATCTAGATTTCCACATATCAAACACAGTCCGTTCAATGACCGACACAAATCTCTAGTGTGCCCCATCTTCCCACAATAAGTGCAGCCTGCTGGGGGTTGCTGATTCTTCCTCTGTTGCTGTTGCTGCCTGGGTGGTGGTGCTGGCCCTCGCATTGCCACATCGTGAATACGAATGCCAAGGGATGGTGCTGTTGTTCGGGGCGCTGCTCCCCCTCCTCCTTCAATCTGACTGTAAGATCTCTTCTGACCTCCAGTCCTTGCCGTGATCCTCTGAATGGTGATCTCATATCTTCGGGTTGCCGTCAATACTTCGTCAAAAGTCTGATAATTGTGCCCCTCTATCAATTACAAGAGCTCAAGGTAAAATCCTTGCTGGAACCTCATAGTCCTCTGGCTTTCTGTTGCTACCATCTCTGGGGCAAACCTACTCAATCTATAGAACTCCGCTGCATAGGCATCTACCGTCTTGCTGGCCTGCTTGAGGTTGATAAATTTCTGTTATAGCTCAAACTGCGCCACAACCCCATAGTACTTCCTCTTGAATCTTGCAGTAAAATCATCCCAAACAACAGGATGTCTGATGCCCACTTCCTCTGATTCCTACCAATCACGTGCGAGATCCTGAAGTAACAACTTCACTTGATCCACACGTTCTTCTGCCGATACCTTAGCTGCTGTCAGAATAGCCTCAATATCCTTAATCTATGCATCTGCTGAGATGGCATCCTTCGTTCCTTCGAAACGACGGGGGTTGAACTTGCAAAACCTGGCTGATGCTCCTGAATCTATCCTCGCCCCTCTTTCCAAAGCCGTCTGCAATCCTTGGTTGAGTAATACGTTCTGCTCTTGCAACTGAGCGTGCATGCGCTGCTGGGCTAACATCTGATGTTGCTGAGTAGCCATCATTTCTCTTATGATCTCCAGAAGAGCCGGTGTGTCCATTTCCGCAGGGGTAGGTGGAACTGTTGGTGGTGGTGGAACCTCCGGATACTGTGATCCAGCTGCTGCTTCCACTATTACTTCTTTTTGGATAGTCCTTTGAGTAGTACAGGCCCTTGTTGCTGACCAACATGGTCAGGTTGTCCGTATTGCTCTTGTTGTTGTTGTCCAGTCCTGGCAGATGCGGACGAAGTGCCCCTAAGAAAAGGGACAAAAGAATAATCAAACGATCGGACAGGAAAGATCAATGAAGTCAAAGGATACCGGAATGTCAAGCTAGAGTCGAGAACGAATCATGAGATCAAGGGGGAACATATGTGATTGAGACATCCTATAAATTAAAATACCCCATAAGTCTGAAATCAGACCTGCATGGGCCACCACTAAAACCTTGTCACGCCCCAGAACCAGAATACTGGAGAGCGGGGGAATGACTCAGCCAGCTATGTATTACGGGTAGATGAATACCGTATAATACGATCAATGATGTCTAAAAGACGAGGGGGGTACATACTACATGAAAGTTTTACTATGGTTACTTCACATCTATTGTCTCAATCATTCAAATAAGAAACAGAAATAGAGAATATGTAAGATAAAGCAGTAAGGCGTCCCAAACGCTCAGTCAAAATGTTTTTGATATCTGGCTTTACAAAATATAGCCAGATGATGTAGCAAAGTGTACACAATTGTTATCAGCTGCAGTCTGACTTAATTACAATTATGTAAAAGTAAGTACAAAATAATCCGACTAATATGTCGGTGCCAAACGGCAAAGGTATTAAGTAAATAACAAAACGAGTAGGGAAGTAAGGAACACACTCGAGTCCTCCTGCGATCATCCCTCTAGTATTGACCATCATGGAGGTGGAAGTAAGCTGAGTCCTCGGGGACCGGCTCTAAATCTGGTCATGCAAAATCAAAGAGGTTAGACCTCCAATAGCAAGTACCACAAGGAAGCACGATATGAGAAATTAAAACCAGTAATACGAGAATATGATTAGTAGATCTCTGCTTGCCACGGGAATTCACATAACATCACGACACTTCGAACCAACCTCCCAACCAAACAAGGACAGAAGTTGGTCCGTCATGCCCTGACATTCTGATCATCTCAGTTAGGTAACAAAGTAGGTACAATACACAAACAAATCAATTTAAACGGCCATGCAACTACTACGGCTTGCTACTGTGAGTTCCAAGTTATCCTGGAATTATGCAATAAAGGATTCCTCAGTTCTTACTATGTACAAGCAAGGCTAGTTTACCCAGTCAATCAATTACGCCAATCATAAATTAGACGAGTCCCAGCGGGATGCCCGTCATCAATATACAATATACAATAGATAATATAACCAGATACCACTCCCTGCCCGTGTGGCAGATTTGTAGTATCTGTGGGGACCAACCGGCCTGTCGGGCACTACTAGTCCCAAGAGGGCTGCCATGTAAGAACTCAGAAATCTATTCTCTCAATGCAATCATTATTTTATTTAACTTAATAGTCTCTACGTTGAGTGAAATCCCATGCCGTGGATCATGGTCATTCAGAATGAGTACTTTCGTACGGGATACGATATGCACAACTCTACAACGACGCCGTACGGTTAGATTGTAGGTCTTACATAGCGTAATACAACAATCCAAATTAACCACGAAATAATCATGCCTCGACCATAAAGTACACATGCTCCTTTTGTAGAAAATAAATAAATAAATTAAAGCCTGCATGTGTACCTGTATGTCAATATTCGGGATCGGCCAATCGATTATAATAGTTCATAGTTAATATGAACGTGTCTCATTCATTCAATTTAATAAGACGACTAGCCAGTCGCTTAGTTCCAACTAGGAACGCATGATCAATTATTAGTCAAGTAACAGTCGGGGTCAATTCGTGACAAGGCATAAAAGTCAAATTAGTATTAAGCATGGTCGAGTCCATAACTAGTATAAAATAGTTGGTAACATATTCTTGAAGCCAAACAAAAGATCTACAAATTTCATGTTGGGAGTTGGAAGAAATTTTAGCCATAATTTCGTCAATTAGAACATATAACAGTCAGAAACAACCAAAATAGGCATTATGCGGCCTATTCTGCGACATGCATGCGGACTAACTGCGACATGCGGCTCATGCGGCATATGCGGCCCAATTGGGTAATGCTCATGGTTCGTATTACGTATTCTTGGAATACGTGTACGTATTTTATTTTTGTATTATATGATTTCCTTCTTGGCTTGGTTTATTCCTAGTTTGGGTTGGTTGGTTCGGCTTGGCTTGGTTTTGATTGGGTTCATGATGAACCCAAGGTGAACCCCCTACCTACCACCACCATTTGTATTTATTACCCCTTCTTCATTCTCTCTCTTCATAATCATCTTCTTCTTCCTCATTTACTTCTTCACCTACCAGAGAGAGGAGAGAGAGGTCTAGGCAAGTGCAACTTGCTTCATGGAGGAACTCAAATTTTATTGTTTCATTCTCTTTCTTACAGCATTCTAACTCACTTTAGTACTTGGCATTTTCACTTTCCATGGCTAGATTCTTGTAGATCTATATTTACTTTATTTTTGGATTTCTTGGGTTTTGATCTACTTAATCTTGTTATTTCCTAGTTTTGATGGTTCCATGTTGTAGAGAATTTCGTTCTACCCCATTTTGACCTATGGAAGTTCCGATTTGGGCTCCGGATGTAGGTTTTGTGTAGTTTGGAAGCCATGGTTGCTTGGCTCCTCTTTTCGGACAAATGGAGAAGAAGAGCAGTACTTGGCCGCATGAATCCTCATGCGGCAAGTCTCTGGCCGCATGGACTTTCCAGCCGCATGAGACTCGTTCGAGCTCAGCCGCATGGAAAGTCCTTCCTAGCCGCATAAGACTTGCTTGAGTACTTGACCGCATGAATCTTCATGCGGCAAGTAATGGAGCCGCATAGCTTTTGGCCGCATAAGATTTCTCATCCTGCGGGCCGCATGAGACTTGACCCGGATCCAGCCGCATAGCCTTGCTCAGACTCAGCCGCATGAGCCCCTGTTATCTTGAGTCGCATGGACTTCATGCGGCTAGCTTTCAGCCGCATGAGTTCCTTCGTACCCAGCCGCATATGTATCGCCCTTGCTCAGCCGCATAGGACTTTGTCTGATCATAGCCGCATATGCTGTTGAACTCCGGCCGCATGGCAATTGCTCCCTTTGCAGCCGCATAAGCTGACTCCCCTTCGTCCGCATGAAACCGCCCTTCCAGCCGCATGCGCCCCCTTGTCTTGGCCGCATGGGACCCAGTGACCCTGGCCGCATACTCTCTCCTAATTGGGCCACATGAGTCTTACCCTTTCCTGACCGCATATGCTTTAGCCGACCTGACAGTGACCCGTAGTGGTGCACTCCTGGCATGACTAACCTGACATGACCTGATAGTGGCCCGTCGTGGCGCACTTCTGACAAGTACACCTGACATGATTATCTCGAATAGCTGTTACGACGGCTACCTGACATGACATGACCTGTATAATTAATCTGGACACCGTGGGCGATTGTGCTTGTATAAATAGTCCAGTCCTGTCTTGCATCATGTCTAAGAGGGGACTCCTGAGTACCACGGTCAGGAGTACCTATTGAAATAGACTAAGGCTAATAACTAGATTAATACACTAGTCATAAAGAGATCTCCCAGCTACAGGCAATCCCGTTACCTGGGCACGCCTTGGGATCTGTAGCCTGCCGTCGAGTAGGGCACATTTCTAGCACACTGTCATGTGTTGCACCCTTCAAGCTACCTAAGGGTACATTCGTTTCCTGGACGATGTACCCACCTGAATTCAACTCTAATTCTTTTAACCCGGGTAACCTGGATGGACTGCAGGGCTTGTAGCTGTAGAGTAATCTCACTGCATCTTGTTAGTAATTAGGCTTGTGATAACCCTAGTTAGTTAAAGTATCAAGCCGTAATTCTTGCTTGGCCGTGAAGTGATTGGATGGAGTCTAACCAGTCAAGTCTTACCCTGATCCTGTTCCAGATTATTGAATGACCAGAATGCTTGTATTTATTTTACCGATAAATGGTGAGAATTCCAAGTTCTGTTTAGACGAAGGGTTACAACCCTAGTCCTTGTTTGGTTTACGGGTTGTAACCTGGTTATCTGAATAGTTCCATGGTTATCTCGTCGTATATCATCCTGATGTATTTTCTTTATTTCCAGTTCTTACTTTATTTATATTTTGTGCTGATTGCTGGTTTTAGTTCCTAAGTGAAGCTTCCTTTGTGGCACTTGCTCTTTCTGGGGTCTGACCCAGCTGGTTTTGTGTGGCCAGATTTCGGAGCAGCTCCAGAGGATCTACCGACCTTCCAGCCAGATGGTGGCCACTAGACGGAACCCTGGCAACGAGTGGGTTATTTTTGGCTCTCTCACTCTATTGTAAAAATATTCTTTTGAGGCGTTTAGCCGACGAGCACATGTTTAGCTCGATTGCACTTATTTACTGTCTGCCTACGGGCTGTAACATGATTAACAAATCCTAGGGTTGATCATGTATGACTAAACTCTTGCTAGTCCTGACTTTTTTGTAACGACTAGCTTCATGATCAGCTGAATATGTAATATTTGGGACGCCTTATTATTGTATATTTAATGATCATACATCTTGTAACCTGCATTTACTTGCTTGTGATTGAGACCCTAGGCTTGTTCATGACCTTAAGAGACTGCTGGCTTATAGATAAACCCTCATGTATCTAGACAGCCGTGACCGTATAGCGAGATGGAATCCATTTCATATACGTAGCTGGCTATGTCTGCCCCCGCTCTCCAGTATTCTGGTCCTGGGGTGTGACACTGCGATACCATATGCGGCTCAACTAAAACACGCGCCTCAGGCGGCTCATTCGCGACATCATATGCGCCTACTACGACATGCGCCTCATGCGGCTCATTCGCGACACCATATGCGCCTACTGCGATATGCACCTCATGCGGCTCATTCGCGACACCATATGTGCCTACTGCGACATGTGCCTCATGCGGCTCAACTGCGACACCATATGCGCCTACTGCGACATGCGCCTCATGCGGCTCATTCGCGATATCATATACGCCTACTGCGACATGCGCCTCATGCGGCTCATTTACGACATCATATGCGCCTACTACGACATGCGCCTCATGCGGCTCATTCGCGACACCATCATGCGCCTACTGCGACACGTGGAATCCCGTGTGAATCAGCAAGGACCACCTTGCAAGGCTAAATACTCCTGGGTGACCGATAGCGAAGTAGTACCGTGAGGGAAAGGTGAAAAGAACCCCCATCGGGGAGTGAAATAGAACATGAAAGCGCCTACTGCGACATGCGCCTCATGCGGCTCATTCGCGACACCATATGCGCCTACTGCGACATGCACCTCATACAGCTCATTCGCGACACCATCATGCGCCTACTGCGATATGTGCCTCATGCGGCTCATTCGCGACACCATATGCGCCTACTGCGATATGCACCTCCTGCTGCAGATGAATATAGAACGAACAAAATACTTCTTTCATAACTTCCATAAAACTTTAGTAGAATTAAATTCTCTACAACATGGAACCCCTTATTTTCGAAAACAACAATGTTTGATAGATCAAAACCCTAAAATTCATATGAAAACCAAAACTTAAAACTTAGATCTACACTCAACCATCCATGGAAATCAAGAACTTCAAGACCTAAACTTGTAGAGGAAGAGAAGATGAACAACATGGACTAAAAATAAATAGAGATGCATGAAATCCCTCATGGTGTGCAAGATGTACTTGCCTCTCACAAGTGGGTTAGGGTTTGGTGGAGGAGTAAATGTGAATAAATGAAGAGAGAGAATGAAAGAAGAAGTTTTATATCAAGGTCAAGTGGATCTCCACCATTCATTCTCTCCACCAAATCTAAGCCATCCATTCCTTTCCATGTTGAACCAAACCACACCAAGTTGGTTTACCATGAACCGAAATGAACCAAGAGCCAAAAAAAGCAGAAAATAAAATACAGAAAAATTAATAAGCACAAAATTGAAGAATTTAAATACAGAACAAATGTATGATAAATATTGAATAAATACATTCAAGAAGTAAACTGTTTGTCATTAAAATCGTTTGATTGCAAATCTTAATACAAACAGAACAGTGTTACAATATAGGACTTAGATGTAGTCCTAGGAGTACACTTTTGTTTAATCTGGGTCCTTAGTGCCAATGGAGCGAGTGGTAATGCATTGACTCCGTTGACGGGCTGACGACGGTTATCGGTTCTCTGAAGGTATAGATTGCTCTGGGTGCTGGAGCTTGCTGAGAGGAGGAAGATATTGAGTGTCTGTATCTGCCTCTCTGGTGGTATGTTCGTTCGTATCTGTCCGTCTCTGAGAAGGAAATGATCCCTCTATTTATAACTGGGCAAGTTGGCTGCTCATGCGTGCATATGTAGGATGCGCCGGTACGTGGGGACGCCACGTGGAGATTGCTGATGGAGGCGCATGGATGATGCGTCCTACTCGAGGGGTTGAATTCTTCATACTGCTGTTGTGAGCCGGTACGTAGCAGAGAAGATCTTTCTGTTGCTAAAATCTTGGATGAGTTGAGTCAAAGGACACATGTCGTCGACTCATGGCTTGGAGATCTCAGATCTGATGGGGGGGATGATTTGGTGGGATGCGCCTTGGATTAGGCGCATGATAAGATTTTGGCTCGTGACCTTTAGGAGTCACGAGCGGTTCTGGGCGCATGACTTTTGAGGCGCATGCAAGCGACTTTCCTTCTGTCTTTCGGGATCAGAGATCAGTCTGGGGCGCATGGCTTTTGAGGCGCATACAAAGCTTCAACTGGAGACTCTTCTTCTGTCTTTAGGGATCAGTGAAGGGTCTGAGGCGCATGGCTTTTGAGGCGCATGCGGATGGTTGGGTGACCACGTGGCAGTAGCCGTCGGGGTAAAGTCATGATGATGCTGACGTTATGGACGCTTTGTTTTCTGCAAAAGCTGTCAACCGTTCAGACTTGGGGAGGCGTGCTGCCAACTCTGTCAGTTCAGCATTTAATGTTGATGACATTCGATGGACAGCTGAGTGGGTGCGTTGGTTGACGTTCTACAAGGCGTATGGGGACGTATGGGGGCGCATCCTCTGTGATGCGCTCGGTACAGGGCACATCTGTGGAAGGCGCTTGAAGTTGAAGGGCGCATCTGTGTGATGTGCGGTCTGGCCGACGTATCTGTTGCATGACGCATCTTCATTGATCCGGCTATTGAGTTCTTCGGGGCTTTGATGGCTCTCCGACTTAGCTGAATTCGAAGAGAATTCATTCATCGTAAATACAAGTTCATTGTACTGACTTCGGAAAGGTTGCCACTTGGCGCGTGGGTTTGATTTGCCCTGGCCTATGAATAGCAACAGTTTGAGAGAGTTTTGTTGTCTCTCCCTTGACTTTTCGACGAAGATAGATTCGACTGGTCCTCCTCCTTGGCAAGACGCTGTACTGTGGATGATGGTTCTCCTTATTCGAAAAAGCTTTGATGGTGAACCCCTTCAGAAGACTGAGAGTAATATGCCGGGCTGAGACGACGCGGCTGGCTGAGACATCGGAGTGATGAGCCTAGTTGAGAGTATGCTGTTATAAAGTCTTCAATTGGCCTGAGACGATGTCGGAGAGGCACAGCTTGTTGCAACAGCTGGAACACAGACTGCCTTGGTGGTGGAGCCACTGTCTTGCGGTAGCAGCAGTTGATGGAGACCGTAGCACAGGTGTGCCCTGGTGAGGGGCGTATTATGCTTGTTGGTCGACCCTCCTGATCGGCGCTTGTGAGTGATCACGTTACGCAGATCGTTGGAGGAGAGTGCCATCTTCGCACCCCCTTCAGGCGCATGGCAAGGCCAAGCGTCGGGGTGGTTAAGTAAGTGCTGCGCCCCCTGATCTAATGCCAAACAGGCATCCCGATCAGTAATGGGGGAACCACAGCATATGAAGTGACTTGAACGGACCTCAAACGCACAACCAGAGGAGGCGCGGGAGTTCAAGACCACTGGATTTGCCTTACTCGATTTAGTTATGCACACAATAGATGCACCCAAGTGAGACAAGGACTTTGAAGGTCGACTCGTTATCAGCGCCGCAGCACTCGAGTCGACCTTGTATAGCTTACCATCAGCAGCGCGCATGATTATGAGTGCATGCTTCTGGTTTGCCGTTGGCATAGCACGTTCATGGCGCATGGCCCGTGCCGCCTTGGACTTCTTTGTACCAGCCCGTGGGGCGCATAGTACTCGGAGTCCAAATTATCTTCGCCATGACAGTAAGTGAAGAACTTGCTGCCAACCCAGAAGAAGAGAAGAACAACTACAACTTTTTGTGGCTCGAATGGGCTCCCTGGATAACGGGCTCCCTTTTCTTTATTTATTTTGGTGCCCTTTTCAAAGGAGGCAAGAGGGCTCTATATATAGAGTGGAATGAGACCTCTCTTCTTCTCATTTCCGATGTGGGATTAAAAGCAATATCCCTCCTTTTTCATGCTTCTACAAGACCCCTTTCAAAGTTTTTAAAACTTTTGGACAAGTTTTGAAATACTTTGAACAAGAAGCATGAATAGTATAGCTGTTCAGGTATGACAATCCTATCAGAGGAAGTATGGACGTGATAGGTTTGCGTACTTCCACTGGAGAATTTATGTGGACTTATCATCCTTGGCGCACCTTGGTTTTAGGTACAGATAATAAGTTGAGAGAGAGAGAGAGAGAGAGAGAGAGAGAGAGAGAACCAACATATTTACTCAGAGGTAGTATGGACTTGGTAAATATGTGATTGATGGTAGAGCTTTCCTACTCAGAGGTGATATGGACGTGGTAGGAATGACTCTGGAGGGAGATACGCGGAACTACTCAGAGGTAATATGGACATGGAAGTTCTGCGATCAATGTACGACAACGTAGGGGTTATTTGTACGAGATGTTTACTCAGAGGTAATGTGGACGTGGTAAACATGATGGGTAGCGTAGTCTCACGTAGCGTAAGATTCTGCTTCGTAAGGTGTAGAGGAACAACTCAGAGGTGATGTGGACGTAGTTGTCTTTCTACTGAAGGATGCCACGGAACAGCTGGGTTCCAGAAGCGTATGAGTTTGTGGAAGGAGATTGTGTGTGAGCCCCGATGATTGGGCCCATAGATCCCCTTTGGGGAAGTACATGTCTGAAGGATGTCAAGAATAGTACTTCTTTAGGAACTTGTCGTTGATGGGCATCATAAACAAGTCCCCATTGGGTTTGGCGAGGCGGTAAGCACCGTTTGAGTATACCGTCTCTATGATGAAAGGTCCTTCCCACTTGGGCTCGAACTTTCCTGGTGTCTTGTGAGTTAACACCATTGGCCTTCTGACTGCTAAAACCAGGTTGCCAACTTGGAAAGTCCTCTGTTTGACCTTCTTGTTGAAAGCCTGTGATATACGGGCTTGGTAGAGTTCGATGCGTTGTTGAGCCAGGAGACGCTTCTCATCGAGTGCCTCCAGTTCCCGCAGACGACGACATTGATTGTCCTCTTCTGTGAGTTTGTTTGTTATTGCTGTTTGCCATTAAAATTGTTTTGATTGAAATCTTAATACAAACAGAACAGTGATACAATATAGGACTTAGATGTAGTCCTAGGAGTACACTTTTGTTTAAGCTGGGTCCTTAGTGCCAATGGAGCGAGTGGTAATGCGTTGACTCCGTTGACCGGCTGACGACGGTTATCGGTTCTCTGAAGGTGTTGATTGCTCTGGGTGCTGGAGCTTGCTGAGAGGAGGAAGACATTGAGTGTCTAGAACTGCCTCTCGGTGATTCTCTGTTGTGGATTCTTGTGTGTTCTGAGTCTCTGTATGTGTGTGAAGGAGATGATCCTTCTATTTATAGTTTTGCAGACTGGCTGCTCATGCGCGCATGCAGGATGCGCCGGTGTGGGTACGCCACGTGGAGGTTGCTGATGGAGGCACACGGATGCTGCGCCCTGATCGAGGGGGAGAACTCTTCATACTGCTGTTGTGAGCCGGCACGTAGCAGAGAGAAGATCTTTCCGTTGCTGAAATCTTGGATGAGTTGAGTCAAAAGACACGTGTCGTCGACTCATGGTTCGAAGATCTCAGATTTGATGGAGAGAAGTGATCTGGTGAGCTGTGCCTTAGATTGGGCGCAGGAGGAGGCTGTGGCTCATAACCTTTAGGAGTTACAAACCATTTGGGGCGCATGGCTTTTGAGGCGCATGCAGGCGACTTTTCTTCTGTCTTTCGGGATCAGAGAGCAGTCTGAGGCGCATGGCTTTTGAGGCACATACTGATTTGGACGCATGGCCGTAGAGGCGCATGCTGATGGTGGAGTGGCCACGTGGCAGTAGCCGTTGAAATAAAGTCATGATGATGCTGACGTTGCCAACGCTTCGTTTTCTGAATAAAGCTGTCAACTGTTCAAACTTTGGGAGGCGTGCTGCCAACTTTGTCAGTTCAGTATTTAATGTTGGTGACGTTCGATGGACAGCTGAGTGGGCGCGTCGGTTGGCGTTCCACTCGGTATGGAGATGTGTGAGGGCGCACCGTCTGTAATGCGCCGAGTACTGCAGGGCGTGTCTGTGTGATGCGCCTGATACCGAAGGGCGCGTCCGTGTGATGCGCTGTCTGGCTGGCGCATCGGATATGTCTTTTAATGATACGGCTGTCTCGCTCTTCGAGTGCCATAAATAGCCGTTTGGCTGAATTCGAGGCGTCCGGTTCATCCATTTAATGTAAATTCATTGTACGGAATTCGGAGGGCCATCCACTTGGCGCGTGGGTTTGATCTGCCCGGCCTATAAATAGTGGCATGGAGAGAAGATTTGCTTCTCATTCCCTCTCGTTCTTCCAACATAAACTTGAACATGCGGGTGCATTCTGTTGACGAAGTGCTCCCGAGGGTGAAGATGAGACGCTGTGTTGTCTTCGATGCTCTTGAAGGTGACTGTTACATCCAAAAGACGGAGTCGAGGGCTTCTGAGGCAGGCGGAAGGTGCCTGTTGCATCCAAAGATGGGGATGCTCGAGCCTTGTCTCCGTTATTCCGGAAGAGCCGTAGATCGGAATGGCGGTGCTAGGCTCTCTCTTCCTTCAAAGTGGGTGTCGCCCACTTTGATTGTGTTGAAAGCTGCTCCTTTAGCCGCGATTTCGATCACGGTCTTCCTTCGGCTTTGGAGGCTCTTTCGAAGCCTCCCCTGGCCACAGCATTTGCGGTGCTCTTCTCTTCCTTGGTTCCAGCTAGAGGGTTAAATGCTTTGTGTCGAAGCATTTATCAGGCGAGCCTGGTTGGAAGAGCGGCACATAACTGGGCTCTGCTCGGCCAGGTGAGCCTGGCTGGAAGAATTTGGCTGAAGGGATGCACATAGCTGGGCTGTTGAAGGGATGCACACAACTGAGCTGGATGTACATGACTGAGCTGCTGAAGATATGGTGGGATGCGCCTGGTTGGAGGCGCATGATGTCTGCTGCGCCTGACTGACAGCGCATGGTGACTGGCAGCGCATGATGACTGCTGTGCCTAACTGGAGGCGCATGGTGGCCGCTGGCTGTAGACTTAGGATCTTTCCTTTGTAGAAATTCTCCTTTGTACAACCTTTTCTAGACATGTAATAGACTTTTATATATAAATGAAAAGTCCTTCTTCAGATGTCCATGGTTATTGACTTTGCTGTGAAGTGTTCTGTGTGAGTCTTGGCGCATGTAGTGTCTGGCGCATGGGCTTTCTGGTTGTGAAATTCCATGCTTCTACAAGACCCCCTTCAAAGTTTTCAAAACTTTTGAATAAGTTTTGGAATACTTTGAATAAGAAGCATGGAGGTCAGGGCGCATAATTTCTGGGCGCATGCCTGTTCGGCGCATGCTCTTCTCAGTTAATGATGATGGTGCCTCGGTAACCGAAAAGATTAATGATGATCTTTTGGTTTTATTTGCTGCTATCCCTGTACAGAACCCGAGGCGACGGCTGAGATCACACGTCATCTGTTCACGCGTGCGACCAAGCCCTATAAATAGGTAAGAGTTGGAGAGAGAAAGGGTTCTTCTTCTCTGTGCCTCTGCTTTAGAGTTTCTTCTTCAAAACACTAACTTCTCCTTCCTCGAGAGAATGGCTCCCAAGACTCCTCGCGGTGCTGCCGGCAAGGGGAAGGAGAAAGCGAAGGAGTCTGTCGATGTGGATGTACCTATCACTCTTGCGCCTCTTGCCGACATTCGTCCTGAGGTGACAGGTGAGTTTCGTCTCTGCTTTGGGCCCTGTGCCCTAACTGCCGACGCGTATAGACTTCGGTCTTTGATGATACGCCGAGGTTCTATCCTGCCGACGTGCATAGGTTTATACCTTTATCATGCACCGAGGTTTTAATGGCTGACGCGCATGGGTTTTATTCCCTGAAGATGCGCCGAAGCCTTTGCTGACGCGCATGGGCTCATGCTCTGATAATGCGCCGTCTTGAAGACCAGCGGGCCCAACTTCAACTAGAAGCTGATCGTGTCCTGGCTGAACACGTGGCATTCAAGCAGGAGGAAGCGACTCTTACTCAGCGGACCCTTGCTTTGGCTCAGCAGCGACGACAGCTTGATGAGAAGTATGAGAGTAAAACTTCTGCTGAGGCTGTCGGATTAATGCGTCAAGAAGCCGAGCTGCGAGTCCAGGCAACTGTGGAAACTCGCACTGCCGACCTGAGACTTCGAGTCAGAGAGCTCTCATCCCACCCTGGAGAGGATCGGGGACTGTAGCTTCTCTTCTTTTTATGTGTTTTTGCAACTCTTGCTGGGGAAATAGCGTATTTCTGTACTCCCTTCTTTGAAAAATAAAGAAATACACTATTTTTTTTTGTGTGATGTGTTCATTTTTTGATCTCATGAACTTGATGATTTATGTGGACCTATTATCTTTTGCGCACCTTGGTTTTTAGGTACAGATAATAAGTTTGAAGGAACCAACATGTTTGCTCAGAGGTAATGTAGACATGGCAATCATTAGGTTCAAATGATAGAATCTTCCTACTCAAAGGTATTTATGGACGTGGCAGGAATGATCCTGGGGGATACGCTGAACAACTCAGAGGTAATGTGGACGTGGAAGTTCTGCGATCAATGTACGACAACACAGGAGTTGTTTGTACGGGATGTTTACTCAGAGGTAATGTGGACGTGGTAAACATGAAGGATAGCATAAGCTCACGAAAATGTAAGGTTCCGCTTTGTAGGATGTAAAGAGACAACTCAGAGGTAATGTGGACGTGGTTATCTTTCTACGGAAGGATGCCACGGAACAGCTGGGTTCCGGAAACGTTTGATTTTGTGAAAAGAGGTTGTTTGGGAAAATACATGTCTTGGAGGATGTCAAGAATAGTACTTCTTTAGGAACTTGCCGTTGATGGGCATCATGAACAAGTCCCCATTGGGTTTGGCGAGGCGGTAAGCACCGTTTGAGTATACCGTCTCAATGATGAAGGGTCCTTCCCATTTGGGCTCGAACTTCCCTGGTGTCTTGTGAGTTACCACCATTGGCCTTCTGACTGCTAAAACCAGGTCGCCAACTTGGAAAGTTCTTTGCTTGACCTTCTTGTTGAAAGCCTGTGATATACGGGCTTGGTAAAGTTCGATGCGTTGTTAAGCTAGGAGACGCTTTTCGTCAAGTGCCTCCAGTTCCCGCAGACGACGACGTTGATTGTCTTCTTCTGTGAGATCGTTTGTGATTGCCACACGGAGCGAGGGTATCTGTATCTCGAGAGGCAGTACTGCTTCGCTCCCGTAGACCAGGGAGAATGGAGTGTTGCCTGTTGGGGTCCGTACCGTTGTGCGGTAGGCCCAAAGGCATTCGCCAAGCTTTTCGTCCCAGTCGCGTTTGTTGGATGACACGACCTTTTTGAGTAGCCTGACGATAGTTTTGTTGAACGCCTCGGCCAATCCGTTTGCTGCCGGATTGTAGGCGGTTGAGGCCGCATTTTGAATGCGATTCTTGTCACAGAACCTGCTGAAAAATGTGGCTGATGAACTGGGGACCATTGTCATGAATGATTCGCCTGGGTACTCCGAAACGATAAATGACATGGTGTTTGATAAAGCTGACCACCCTGGAGCTTTTTTCCCTTCCGCTAGTGGGACTGCTTCCGCCCATTTGGAGAAGTAATCGGTGATGGCCAGGATGAAACGATGTCCTCTTGATGAATGAGGGGCGATTGGTCCTACGATGTCCATGCCCCAGGCTTCGAATGGCCAGGAGGCGACTGTAGGATGTAGAGGTTCAGACGGTGTATGTATGAAGTCTGCATGAAGTTGGCATGCATGGCACTTCTTAGTATATTCCACTGCGTCGGCGACCATGGTTGGCCAGTAGTAGCCCATACGTCGCAGTCGATCTTGGAACTTAGGACCTGGTTGGTGAGCTCCGCAAGTTCCGTCATGAGCTTCTCGAAGAGCTTCGGCCGCTTCTTCGTTAGACAGGCATCGAAGGAGAAGCCCGTCGAAGGAGCGTCGGTACAGCGTTTTAATGGCTGTATCTTAGTAGAATCGAAGAGAGCATCTCCTGACTGAGACGGCTTCCTTCGGATCTTCCGGAAGGATTCCGTAGACGGCGAAGTCGATGAACGGGAATCTCCAGTCTCGAACATTAACATCGGTGTTTGTTGGCACGGCGTGAGCCATTTGCAAACATAGGTTGTTTCTGGGACAAATTAAGTCTCGGCCAGTTACCGTGACATAGTGTTGAGTCCCAAGGGGCGCGGCCAATGAGGCTACGAGGCCAGCCAGAGCGTCAGCCTCCAAGTTTTATAGACGGGGTACATGTTCGATGAAGAACCCAGTGAAGGTTGAAATGATGTTCAATGCAACTTCATGGTAAGGGATCAAATCTTCATGGCGAACTTCGTATTGCCCCCGAATTTGGTTTACGACGAGTTTCGAGTCGCCGTAGGCTTCCAGATGATCCACCCCCAGCTGTTGTGCTAGCTGGAGTCCCATGACAAGTATGTTGTACTCAGCAACATTGTTGGAGCACGGCTTCGAAAGAGAGTATGCGCGCTGGATGACCAGCTGATCGGGGGAGACCAAGACTACCCCCACTCCTGCGATGATTTGGCCGTTGGGGCCCGTCCTTGAAGCACCATCGAAGAACATCCGCCAAACGGGACTTCTTTCAGTGACGTTTGATTCTTGGACTTCATCCGGGATGTCTTCATAGAGTTTTGAAGATTCTGGGATGGGGTGTGTAGCTAAAAAGTCAGCCAGAGCCTGACCCTTGACTGCCTTCTGCGGGACAAACACCATGTTGTATGGCGTTAGTAGGATCGCCCATGTAGCCAGCCGGGAGTTTAATGACCCTGGCTTCGTCATGAGAACTCTGAGTGGATTGACTCGGGAGATGACGTGAATTGTCTGGCCCGAGACGTAATGACGAGTCTTCTGAATGGCAAACACCAAAGCCAAGCACTCCTTTTCAACAGGGTTGTACCGGTGTTCGGCCCCGATGAGTGTTCGACTGAGGTAGTAGATTGCTTGCTCGTAGCCTGCATCGCTGTTTTGAGCCAGTAAAGCGCCGAGGGAATGATCCATGGCACGGACGTAGAGGAGGAATGGTTTGCCGGCGACAGGTGCCACCAGGACTGGCGGGCTTGTCAAGTAAGCCTTGATGTCGTCGAAAGCCTTTTGGCACTCCTCTGTCCAGACGTAAGAGACTCCCTTCTTCATGAGCTGAGTAAAGGGTTGACATTTACCGGAGAGGTTTGCTATGAACCTCCGGATGTATGCCAGACGTCCCTGTAAGCCTCGAAGTTCTCGAAGGTTCTTCGGAGGGTCCATGTTGAGGATGGCTTTAGTCTTCTCGGGATCGACATGAATGCCTTTTGCCGTGATGACAAAGCCCAAGAATTTGCCGCTAGAAACCCCCAGGAAGGATTTAGCGGGGTTCATTTTGAGTTGATGTGCCCGCATGAGATCAAAGACCGTCCTCAGGTCCTGTAGGTGATCTCTTTTGAGGCGGCTCTTGACTGCGATGTCATCAACATAGCATTCAACTGTCTTGCGAAGATGTTGACGGAAGATAGTACTCATCGCTCGTTGGTATGTTGCACCGGCATTCTTCAAGCCGAAGGGCATTACTGTGTAGCAGAAAACACCTTTCGGAGTCCTGAATGACGTGTGTTTTGCGTCATCAGGGAACATCTTGATTTGATTGTAGCCTGAACACCCGTCCATGAAGGACATGCGTTCAAAGCCACATGTGTTGTCGATTATTACATCGGTGATTGGGAGCGGGAATTCATCCTTCGGGCAAGCAGAGTTGAGATCCCTGAAGTCGATATAGACTCGTATCTTCCCGTTCTTCTTGGTGACAGGGACGACGTTGGCTACCCAGTCCGGGTGTTGTTCCTCACGGATGAAGCCACTGGTCAAGAGCTTGTCCACCTCCTGATCGATGGCATTCATGATGTCCGGGCGGAAGCGTCGCTGTTGTTGTTTGATAGGTTTGGCATTTGGTAAGATGTTCAACCTATGCATCGCGATCTGTGGATCGAGACCCGGCATGTCTTCGTAGCTCCAGGCGAAGACGTCAATATACTATTTAGCCAGTTGGACTAAAGATTCTCGGTCTTCTCCTTCCAAGCTTTTGCTGATGAAGATGGGTTTAGAAGAAGACCCATCCCCGAGGTCGATCTGCTCGACTTCGTCTTCGGTGGGAGGTTCTCGTAACTCAAAACGAGACTTCCATTGTTCTCCTAGGCGCTGAGCCCAGGGTTCCTCTTCGAAGGGTTCCGGCGGTTGGTCTTCGCCTTCATCTTTCTGAGGTTGCGCCGATGTCATGTTAGCTGACAGCACTTTCCTGAAGACTGATCCGATACTGGTATCGGAATCCCACGTCGATGCTTCAGACGAGTGGGAATGTTCTATGTCTTCTGCGTCTGAACTCTCTGGAGTTGATGGCGGCGTGACATAGCCTAACCCCCGTCGAGTCCGATTATAGTAATCCTGTGGCTTTTCATTGGGCATCGAAAGCCGGACAGGGAGATGCCGACCCTTGTCGTAGTTTAAGCCTTTGTTGCTTTTCAGGTCGTAGCCCATCTTTTGGATGATGTGCTTAGCCGCATCTGTGTACCGATAGACTTGTACTCTGCCGGTATCAGGTTCGGGCTCGATTGACGGGAGGTCCCGCCGACGCTCGATTTTGCCCGAGATGATGGTACCTTGGTCTCGGCTCCGTGGAGGGACTATGAAGACTCCTTGAGACGGGACTATTTGATTATGGTAGACGGTCGTTACTTGTGTTTGCAGCGACCGTAGAGCGTTGTCTAATGTATACATGGCATTCCAGTGTGGAAGACAAGAATAATTGAAAGACACTCTATTATTGATAAAGTACGAGATTTTATCCCGTAGGATTACATTGTCGAAGGAGGGTGCGTCTACATCAGCGGAGATATATTCGCCAAGCTCCTCATCTGTAAGCACTGGGGCCGGATCAGGAGAGTCCTCCACCGCTCTGACTTTGGGGTCTGAGAGGGTTATGTGAGCCCTCTCCGGCACCTTGGATGACTGCGGCGGCCTGCCTTTAAGACGCACCTTGAGAGGTGCCTCGGTTGCGCCTCCGATGAGTGGCGCCTTCCCTTGTAATTTTACCACCAGGGGAGCCGCTGTTTGAGGTGGCTTTCCCTTGAGGCGTATCTTCAGGGGAGCTTCGTGAGTCGGTACTTTCCCTGATAGCTTGATGCTCATTGGAGGCGCCTTCTGGGGAGGCTTGCCCTTCAATCGGATTTTCAAGGGGGCGTCGGGAGTCGTCTCAGGCTCCATGTCCGGCTCTGTTGCCGTCTCTGCCTCATCATCAGCGTCATTGGCTTCCTCCTCGTCAATGGGCTTGTACAAGTCGGAATCGGTGAAGTAGGCCTCAATCCCTTTGAAGGGATCGATATCTGCAAACTCCGTCCGGATGACGCCGTTGGTGGATACATGTTTTATGCATTGATGGAGCGTGGAGGGCACCACCATGTACTCATGTAACCATGGTCGTCCGAGTAAGATGTTGTAGTTGACCTCGGCATCCACCACATAACAAGTCACCTCAGTTTTGAGGCTGTCGATGTGACACTTCAGCCGGATCTTGCCCAGTGGCTCCCTCTTGCTAGCGTTGAAGCCACTGATGGTCGTATTGGAGGGCGCCAGCCGGTACATTGGGATCCCCAGCTTTGATAGCAGCGCCTTTGGAATGATACTTAGGGAAGACCCCGGATCGATCTGAATCCTGCTCACCTTTACCGAACCGATGTACCCTGTGTAATACAACGGTCGGTTATGTCGGTGATGCTTGAGCAGCATGTCTTGTTGGGTGAAAGTTATGTTTGGGATAACTTCATCCGCATAATGACAATGTGCACAAGTAGTTGGGAGGTCTTCAGGCTGCTTGACTTGACTGAGAAAGGATTCGGCATCCTTCAGAGCTTCGCAGAGAGCTTCTCGGGAGTCCTTAGAGAGACGCAGGAGCTCGAACAAAGACAAGCGTGCAGGAGTACTGGCCAGTTGCGCCAGAATGTCAAAATTGTGGGGCTTGGCTAGCCCCGAAGCATTTTCTTTCCGCAGAGGTCTGTCGAAACGGGCCTCCACTTGCTTTTGTTTATTGGCTGCTGAGGGCTTGGATGGACCCTCCTCAGGGATGGTGCCAGGAGGCACCACTTCGGCGGCAGCTTCACCGGACTGGGAGTTCTGTTGTGCACGCGTCTGCACAGGAAGCGCCTCTTTCGTTGAAGAAGAGACCGTGCGACAAGACTTGATCTTCCTGCCTTTTGCTTTGGAGGTAGGGTGTACCTCTGGTTGAGTTACCTCGGAGACGAGGTCGGGGTGAACCCAGAGGACCTCTCCTCGAGATGTGGTGAGTGGGACAAGTCCACTCACATTGTCACGGGTGGGTGGCAAGTTCACCACCTCCATTGTCGCCTTAGGGATGGGGACGACTCCATCTTGTGTGGTAGTCGGCGGCAAGGTGCCGAACTGAAGTGACACCACATTAGCTGACACCGTCTTCTCTTCATAGTCGATGGAGATTACATCCGCATTGATCATGCGCTGGATGTAATTTTCGAGGACGTAGCAGTCCTTAGTCGGGTGTCCGACAAACCGATGGTAGTGACAGTACCTCGGGTTGTCCACTTTCCCGACTTCATCGGGCCGCTTCGGGTCCGGAAGCTTGATCTTGTCACCCTGCTTCAGTATCTCAAAGAGTTGCAGGGTGTCGTCATCATTGAATGAATAAACCTCCTTGGGTCTCGGTGCCAGTGGAGGCTTTTGAGTAGGCGCAGATGCGCCCTTCGAGGCATTAACAGTCAATGCCTGTTTCCCCTTTGTTTCTCGTCCGGAGTTGTTGATTGCAGACTTTTTCCCCTTATCGTCAAAGGCGGGGAAGCTAACACCCAGAAGACGTGCATTGGCCGCCTTCTTCTCTGCAACTTCAGCTTCGATGATTAGGGAGCTCCAGTCAGGAGGGGGAGTAGAGTTAAGCCAGAGCTTTACTGCAGGCAGCATGTTCATACTGCAAGCGGAGAGAAGCGCATGCTCTGGCATGCCTGGAGGTAGCCTGAAGCAGGCCTGACGGAAGCGTTCGATGAATGCCCGAACCGTTTCCTTGTCCTTCTGGCGTATCTCAATGAGAGACGCCATCGTCATGTCCTTCCCACCGTCGTAGAAGCGGTCGAGGAAGAGGCGTGTCAGGTCATCGAAGGACGATATGGAATTATCGGGGAGGCTGCAGTACCAGTCATACGCCATCCCTTTCAGGGCCCCAACAAAGATGCTGGTGAGGAGCGCGTCCTCCTTCGGAAGATGCCCTATCTGCGACTGGAAGTACGTCAGGTACCGTCGTGGAGAGTCTTTCCCGTCATACGGCGTGAGTGTTTGTGGTTTATACTTTGGGGGATAAACCACCTTGTTCCACTCAAGGGGATAAGGCTGGGGAATGCCCATCTTCTGGCGCTCCTCCTGCCTGTTCTTGGACTCGAAGCGCTCCCGCAGATCTTTGATCATTTCGACCACGTCCTCCGTGGAGCTAGGAGTCGGGGAAGGAGGTACCACCTGGAGTGGAGCGCTTGACGGCTCCGACGTCCGGGGTGCTTCTGTGTCTGAGGGTGTCCGTTGGAGGGGCACACTCGACTCTCCATTGGCTCCTGGGTCGGGACCATTTGAAGGTGTCCTGATCAAGGCCGATCGCATCTCAAACACTGCTTGAGTCAGCGCTTGCATTGAGGCAGAGAGGGTTTTGAGTCCTCCTTCTAGCGAGTCTATGCGCTGGACAATGTCCTGTGGCGGCGCATCAGTCTCAAGATCACCCCCGGTCATGTATACTGTCATGACACGGCCGGAAGTGGATGGATTAGTTGAGGCTTCGCTCTCAGCCTCGCTCTCATGTGGGGGAGTCACTTCTCCTGGTGTTTGGCCACCCCCAGCCACATTCTGGAGTTCGTCTTCGACAGGCGCATCTGCAAGGGCCTGACTGCCCTCAGCTCTGTCTTGAAGGGCCTCTTCGTTTCCAGTGCCTACCCCCGGCGATGTCCTGGAGGACATCGTCATTTTGAGGGGCTTCAGAGAGGCCATCTTCGCCTTGATGAAGATCCGCCGCAGCTGTGCTTTGGACATCTTCGTCTTCGGAAGAAGGCTCGACAAGGGTCTGGCTACCCCCAGCTTCCTCCAAGAACTTCTTCCTCGATCGAGTGCCTTCGAACACTCCAGAGGTCGTGACAGCTGCCTTGGTTTTCCTCGGCTGGCTTTTGGATGAAGACGAGGAATTGGCAGTCGTCTTCCGGACAGATGAGGAGTTGGAGATCACGTTGCATGAAGCAACCTTTAGCTCCTCTTCTGCTGACACCTTCGTCCCAAGACGATGTCGGAGGGGTGTCGATGATTGTAGCCGTTGGAAGACCGACTGCTTTGGCGGTACTGCCGTCTTACAACAGCAGTTGATGGTGACCACTGCACAAGTGTGCCCCGCGAGAGGCGCATCGTGCTTGTTGGTCAACTCTCCTGACCGGCGCTTATGAGTGATCACGTTGTGCAAGTCGTTGGAGGAGAGTGCTACCCTCACACCCCTCTCAGGCACATGGTAGGGCCAAGCGCCGGGGTGGTCGGGTGAGTGCTGCGCCCCCTGATCTAATACCAAGCAGGCATCACGATCAGTAGTGGGGGAACCACAGCATTTGAAGTGACTTGAACGGACCTCAAACGCACAACCAGAGGAGGCGCGGGAGTTCAAGACCACTGAGTTTGCCTCTCTCGGCTTGGTTGTGCACGCAGTGAATGCGCCCAAGCGAGATGAGGACTTTGAAGATCGACTCGTTGTCGGTGCAGAAGCACTTGAGTCAACCTTGTACAGCTTGCCATCGGCAGCGCGCGTGATTGTAAGCGCGTACCTCTGGTCGGCTGCTGGCATAGCACGTTTGTGGCGCATGGCCCGTGCCGCCTTGGATTTCTTCGTACCAGCCCGCTGGGGCGCATAGTAATCAGCATCCAAATTCTCCTCGCCATTACAGCGAGTGAGTCTGTCAAAGACAGAGGCTCTTTATGGCGCATCAGAAGTGATGCGTGGGGCATTGGCTACGCCCCTGCTCCGTCGACGTATCTTCCTCGCCTGAGAGGAAGATGGCTGGGGAACGTGGTCAGCCGCACGCTTCCCCGAGAGATGCGCTGCATCGGCGGGCGCACCTTGACTGCTGAGGACGTCAGCAGGAAGGGAAGGCTGGACGGGCGCATCCCCTTCAACGGTGGTGCCCAAGGCGTCGACTTTGCGCACCCAGACTGCGCGGGTCTTCTTCGGCTTCGACAGCCGCTTCGAAGGACTCGCACTTTCCTTCAGAAATGAACTCCTCGTACGCCTGTTGATTGAGGCGCACTACCAGCGTCTTGTGGGAGGAGCCCACCTTCACGTCGTCGGCCTGTGACACAACCTTCTCGGTAGAGGAGAAAGAAGTTCCCCAGCAGAGTCGCCAGCTTGTTTGCCATTAAAATTTTTTGATTGAAATCTTAATACAAACAGAACAGTGATACAATATAGGACTTAGATGTAGTCCTAGGAGTACACTTTTGTTTAAGCTGGGTCCTTAGTGCCAATGGAGCGAGTGGTAATGCGTTGACTCCGTTGACCGGCTGACGACGGTTATCGGTTCTCTGAAGGTGTTGATTGCTCTGGGTGGTGGAGCTTGCTGAGAGGAGGAAGACGTTGAGTGTCTAGAACTGCCTCTCGGTGATTCTCTGTTGTGGATTCTTGTGTGTTCTGAGTCTCTGTGTGTGTGTGAAGGAGATGATCCTTCTATTTATAGTTTTGCAGACTGGCTGCTCATGCGCGCATGCAGGATGCGCCGGTGTGGGTACGCCACGTGGAGGTTGCTGATGGAGGCACACGGATGCTGCGCCCTGATCGAGGGGAAGAACTCTTCATACTGCTGTTGTGAGCCGGCACGTAGCAGAGAGAAGATCTTTTCGTTGCTGAAATCTTGGATGAGTTGAGTCAAAAGACACGTGTCGTCGACTCATGGTTCGAAGATCTCGGATTTGATGGAGAGAAGTGATCTGGTGAGCTGCGCCTTGGATTGGGCGCAGGAGGAGGCTGTGGCTCATAACCTTTAGGAGTTACAAACCATTTGGGGCGCATGGCTTTTGAGGCGCATGCAGGCGACTTTCCTTCTGTCTTTCGGGATCAGAGAGCAGTCTGAGGCGCATGGCTTTTGAGGCGCATACTGATTTGGACGCATGGCCGTAGAGGCGCATGCTGATGGTGGAGTGGCCACGTGGCAGTAGCCGTTGAAATAAAGTCATGATGATGCTGACGTTGCCGACGCTTCGTTTTCTGAATAAAGCTGTCAACTGTTCAAACTTTGGGAGGCGTGCTGCCAACTTGTCAGTTCAGCATTTAATGTTGGTGACGTTCGATGGACAGCTGAGTGGGCGCGTCGGTTGGCGTTCCACTCGGTATGGAGATGTGTGAGGGCGCACCCTCTGTAATGCGCCGAGTACTGCAGGGCACGTCTGTGTGATGCGCCTGATACCGAAGGGCGCGTCCGTGTGATGCGTTGTCTGGCTGGCGTATCGGACATGTCTTTTAATGATGCGGCTGTCTCGCTCTTCGAGTGCCATAAATAGCCGTTTGGCTGAATTCGAGGCGTCCGGTTCATCCATTTAATGTAAATTCATTGCACGAAATTCGGAGGGCCATCCACTTGGCGCGTGGGCTTGATCTGCCCGGCCTATAAATAGTGGCATGGAGAGAAGATTTGCTTCTCATTCCCTCTCGTTCTTCCAACATGAACTTGAACATGCGGGTGCATTCTGTTGACGAAGTGCTCCCGAGGGTGAAGATGAGAGGCTGTGTTGTCTTCGATGCTCTTGAAGGTGACTGTTACATCCAAAAGACGGAGTCGAGGGCTTCTGAGGCAGGCGGAAGGTGCCTGTTGCATCCAAAGATGGGGATGCTCGAGCCTTGTCTCCGTTATTCCGGAAGAGCCGTAGATCGAAATGGCGGTGCTAGGCTCTCTCTTCCTTCAAAGTGGGTGTCGCCCACTTTGATTGTGTTGAAAGCTGCTCCTTTAGCCGTGATTTCGATCACGGTCTTCCTTCGGCTTTGGAGGCTCTTTCGAAGCCTCCCCTGGCCACAGCATTTGCGGTGCTCTTCTCTTCCTTGGTTCCAGCTAGAGGGTTAAATGCTTTGTGTCGAAGCATTTATCAGGCGAGCCTGGTTGGAAGAGCGGCACATAACTGGGCTCTGCTCGGCCAGGTGAGCCTGGCTGGAAGAATTTGGCTGAAGGGATGCACATAGCTGGGCTGTTGAAGGGATGCACACAACTGAGCTGGATGTACATGACTGAGCTGCTGAAGATATGGTGGGATGCGCCTGGTTGGAGGCGCATGATGTCTGCTGCACCTGACTGACAGCGCATGGTGACTGGCAGCACATGATGACTGCTGCGCCTAACTGGAGGCGCATGGTGGCCGCTGGCTGTAGACTTAGGATCTTTCCTTTGTAGAAATTCTCCTTTGTACAACCTTTTCTAGACATGTAATAGACTTTTATATATAAATGAAAAGTCCTTCTTCAGATGTCCATGGTTATTGACTTTGCTGTGAAGTGTTCTGTGTGAGTCTTGGCATATGTAGTGTCTGGCGCATGGGCTTTCTGGTTGTGAAATTCCATGCTTCTACAATTGCTACGCGGAGTGAGGGTATCTGGATCTCGAGAGGCAGTACCGCTTCGCTTCCGTAGACCAGAGAGAATGGTGTGTTGCCTGTTGGGGTCCGTACCGTTGTGCGGTAGGCCCAAAGGCATTCGCCAAGCTTTTCGTCCCAGTTGCGTTTGTTGGATGACACGACCTTTTTGAGCAGCCTAACGATAGTTTTGTTGAACGCTTCCGCTAACCCGTTTGCAGCCGGATTGTAGGCGGTGGATGCCACATTTTGAATACAATTCTTGTCACAGAACCTGCTAAAAATATGGCTGATGAACTAGGGACCATTGTCATGAATGATCCGTCGGGGTACTCCGAAACGGTAAATGACATGGTGTTTGATAAAGCTGACCACCCTGGAGCTCTTTACTTCTGCCAGTGGGACTGCTTATGCCCATTTGGAGAAGTAATCGATGATGGCCAGGATGAAGCGGTGTCCTCTTGATGAAGGAGGGGTGATTGGTCCCACAATGTCCATGTCCCAGGCTTCAAAGGACCAGGAGGCGACTGTAGGATGTAGTGGTTCAGACGGTGTATGTATGAAGTCTGCATGAAGTTGGCATGCGTGACATTTCTTAGCATATTCAACAGCGTCGGCGGCCATGGTTGGCCAGTAGTAGCCCATACGTCACAGTCGATCCTGCAACTTAGGACCGGGTTGATGAGCTCCACAAGTTCCGTCATGAGCTTCTTGAAGAGCTTTGGCTGCTTCTTCGTTGGACAGGCATCGAAGGAGGAGCCCATCGAAGGAGCGTCGGTACAGCGTTATGGTAGCTGTATCTTAGTAGAATCGAAGAGAGCGTCTCCTGACTGAGACAGCTTCCTTCGGGTCCTCTGGAAGGATTCCGTAGACAGCAAAGTCGATGAACGGAAACCTCCAGTCTCGGACATTAATACCAGTGTTCGTCGGCATGGTGTGAGCCACTCACAAGCATAAGTTGTTTCTAGGACAAACCAAGTCTCGGCCTGTTACCGTAACATAGTGTTGAGTCCCAAAGGGCGCTGCCAATGAGGCTGCGAGGCCAGCCAGAGCGTTAGCCTCCATGTTTTGTAGACGAGGTACGTGTTCGATGAAGAACCCGGTGAAGGTTTAAATGATGTTCAATGCAACTTCATGGTAAGGGATCAGATCCTCATGGCGAACCTCGTATTGCCCCCGAATCTAGTTCACAACAAGTTTTGAGTCACCGTAGGCTTCCAGATGGTCCACCTCCAGCTGTTGTGCGAGTTGGAGTCCCATGATGAGTGCGTTGTACTCGATAACATTGTTGGAGCACGACTTCGAAAGAGAGTAAGCACGCTGGATGACCAACTGATCGGGGGAGACTAAGACTACCCCACTCCTACGATGATTTGGCCTTTGGGGCCTGTTCTTGAAGCGCCATCGAAGAACATCCGCCGAACGGAGCTTCCTTCGGTAACGTTGGATTCTTGGACCTCATCCGGGATGTCTTCATAGAGTCTTGAGGATTCTGGGATGGGGTGTGCAGCTAAAAAGTCAGCCAGAGCTTGACCTTTAACAGCTTTTTGCGGGACAAATACCATATTATATGGTGTTAGCAAAATCGCTATATGGCTAGCCGGGAGTTCAATGATCCTGGCTTCGTCATGAGGACTCTGAGCGGATTGACTCGGGAAATGACATGAATTGTCTGGCCCGAGACATAATGACGAGTCTTCTGGATGGCAAACACCAAAGCCAAGCACTCCTTTTCAACGGGGTTATACCGGTGTTCGGCCCCGATGAGCATTCGACTGAGGTAGTAGATTGCTTGCTCATAGCCTGTATCGCTGTTTTGAGCCAGCAGAGCGCCAAGAGAATGATCCATGGCACGGACGTAGAGGAGAAATGGTTTGCCGGCGACAGGTGCCACCAGGACTGGTGGGCTCGTCAAGTAGGCTTTGATGTCGTCGAAAGCCTTTTGGCACTCCTCTGTCCAGACATAAGAGACTCCCTTTTTCATGAGCTGAGTAAAGGGTTGACATTTACCGGAGATGTTTGCTATGAACCTCCGGATGTATGCCAGACGTCCCTGTAAGCCCCGAAGTTCTCGAAGATTCTTCGGAGGGTCCATGTTGAGGATGGCTTTGGTCTTCTCGGGATCAACATGTATGCCTTTCGCTGTGATGACAAAGCCCAAGAATTTGTCGCTAGAAACCCCCAGGAAGGATTTAGCGGGATTCATTTTGAGTTGATGTGCCCGCATGAGATCGAAGACTGTCTTCAGATCCTGTAGGTGATCTTCTTTGAGGCGGCTCTTGACTGCGATGTCGTCAACATAGCATTCGACTGTCTTGCGAAGATGTTGACGGAAGATGGTGCCCATAGAGTTGGTATATCGTACCGGCGTTCTTCAAGTCGAAGGGCATTACTGTGTAGCAGAAAATGCCCTTGGAGTTGGACTGAATGACGTATGTTTTGCGTTATCGGGGAACATCTTGATTTGATTGTAGCCTGAATACCCGTCCATGAAGGACATGCGTTCAAAGCCACATGTGTTGTCGATCATCACATCGGTGATTGGAAGCGGGAATTCGTCCTTCGGGCAAGCAGAGTTGAGGTCCCTGAAGTCGATACAGACTCGTATCTTTCCATTTCTTGGTGACAGGTACGACGTTGGCTACCCAGTCTGGGTGCTGTTCCTCCCGGATGAAGCTGCTAGTCAACAGTTTGTCCACCTCCTGATCGATGGCATTCATGATGTCCGGACGAAAACTGAAGAACAGTTTGGCAACTCTAGAGGGGGGTGAATAGAGTATATATAGAAAAATGACCAATTAAAAATAACTCTTTCACCAACAATAAATAATCAGAGTAAAGTGCGGAAAATAAATAGAGAGCAAAAAGAGCATACGCAAACACAGCGATTTTAACCTGGTTTCCCTCGTGGAGGACTAGTCCAGGCCTGAGAACTCTAGTTCAGGATTCAAATCCACTATTTGTGAAATAGTAGTTTACAACCGTGCCTTTACTTCAGAAGAGCACGTCAACTTCTAACAGAGGATCGCAGTGGCGATTTGCTTGGAATTGTCCAAGCGACTTCTTCGACTCTTGCACAAGAATCCTAACTGAGAGATGCTGAGCACTCGAGACTTAGGAGGCTTGTGGCTAGTAGATGGGAAGGATATGGCTTATTTCAGCTACAAGAGAGAAGAGAAGAGAAGATTGGATGGATTGGAATGAGAGAATTCATGCCCTATTTATAGTGTTTTTATAGGCAGAATTCGGCCAGAATTCGGGTAGAAAAATTCAAATATTTGGCCGTTGGACAACTAGCAACCAGCTAACCCTAAAATTAGGGTTCCTGATTTCTAGGGGACAGAGTTCGGCCCGAACTCTGTGTGGAGGCAGAGTTCGGCCCGAACTCTGTCTCCAGAGCACAGAGTGGTTCAAAGGGGACCCTTTGGGAATTTCTGGTTTGGTGGAGCTTTGGGATTTTTGGGTAGGCTATAGTCTAAGTTTCAAGAGCTCAGCATGACTCAGATTACATTAGTCTAGACTCAAAGAAAGTGTAAAATACAGACTCGAATCAACTGAGACACGGAAGCTGAGCTGTCTTCTGTCTTGAGCTTAATGCAGACGTCTGTGTCGTATTGAATTATTACAGATATTATTTAGTCAATATTGTCAATATTTGGTTGACTGTGACTTTGTGTCAACAATCTCCCCCATATTGATAATTGACAAAATAATATATGTATATTCAACATTCATACCTGGACACAGTTGATCATAGCAACATAGCTCCCCCATAATCGATGCCGAGCTAGAAATAAGAGCTCCCCCGTGATCAGAGAACGGCGCTGAGCTAGAAGAGATAGCCCCCGTAAAGAATGCATTGAACCTGTATAATATCTCCAAAAAGTACAAACAAGCACAGATATACGAAAGCGAAAAATATGATACTAAATATATCTAGCCAGAATATACATAGTTCTCCCCCTTTTGGCAGTTAGCAATATAGACTGCATATGAATGAAAGATCATATAAACTGCAGTATAGACAATGAAGAGTGATGCAACCACACCAAGAGAAGAAACAGTGTATGACTAAACAAAATGAGTCACTAGCATAAAGTAAAACTATGATAAAGAGCATAAAATGTCATCCACAAAACCAAGTGTCAAACACACACCAGAGTTTGACTACATAAAACCAAGTACATAAATCCATAATAAACTAAATAACTGAAATCAAAAAGCATCAACTAAGATCATCATCAGTAGCAGCAGCAGATCTAGCCAATCTCCATCACGGAGCACGAGAAGGTCCTGGAGGGTCTAAAGGACCGGGGAAGGAGCGACGGGGGTCCAGAAATGCAGCATCCGGATCCATGTAACGTATGACCCATGGATCATCAATGCGATGGCCCGCGCGCTCAGGATCCCGCTCCATGGGAATGTACAGATGACGAGACAGGGAATACCGTATATCATGCAGAGAGTTTCCGAGGGCACTCATCTGTAGAGTAGTACGATAATCCAGCTGGGTCCAGTGATCGTCCTCAGAGTAAAACGATCCCGGAGCTAGTCTGAATAGACTCAAGAGTGGCAGGTGGAAGTGGTGCATCCTGACGAGTGGAGGGGCGTCAGGCTCCTCACATCAGACTGCTCAGAAGCCTCAGGAGAGGCGACGACTGAGTACGTCGTGCCTTGGACAGGAAAGCAGGAGCAGGCAAGAACTGACAGTCATGAATAGGAATAATGAACGCACGGAAAAACTATAGGAAGATATAAAGGATAAACCAATGCTCTTGGTTCTTCCTACAATTTATCATCCAGTCCATCATTGTCCTAGAAAGATTGAAGGGGGATAATGAAGGTGATTACAAAGCAGATATCTCAAAGTAGGTAACTTCATCAGTGGAGCCAGCTTTGGCAAGATAGTGTTAAAAATGATTCGATGAAGTTCATAGAAATATGGGTTGAGGTGCTTGGCCATAAGTTTGCGCGGACTTATGTAGGAGCACATATTCTCCTGAAACCTTCAAGAGGAAGTATCGCCAAAAAATGAAATTGACGAGCTTCCACAAGTTATCCCAAGCATCGAGATTAAAAAGATCAAGAAAATCCCCCAACTCAGATCATTGAAAGCAATGTCAATACCGGCAACCGGGAATAGATGTGGGTTGCATCGAAAGTTAAATTGCAATAAAACATTTGGATTGTGCTACGGTAAATGACAAAGTTTGAGGCAATAACGCATCCAAACATAGATCACGAAAACTGATTCTATGAGAGAAAAGATTGTAAATTTTACGGATGTACCCGAACTCGGACGAGTCCGAAAGTCGCTAACCATGCATTAGACGCGTCTAGCGCACAAATAATCGCTCGTCATATGTATTCAGATCATGGGACAAGGCGGGTTGAACAACGGAT
>JANAVB010022085.1:0-45964 GCA_029216955.1 Iris pallida
ATCTCCAGAATCACGTGCACGTGGGTAGTGGAGAGCGCATGTGTTGCAGATGAACAATTGCACATAGGTGTTTCTTTAACCAAAGCTCATGCATGTGGTGGTAGCAGAATTACAGCTTACACACAAATTTACGAGGTTATTCTACTAGACTGAGAAAGATTGGCGTATACGAGTATCTTGCACTTTTAACTGGAGGTCTAGTCACCAGGATTTGTGCATGCTTGTTTGCAACTCAAGTGTATACTAAGCCAGAACTGGTATTTTTATATAATTGTTTAGACCTTTGCACTAGCTGGATAGATGATCAAATTTTCTTAAAAGAAAGTAAGCATAAGTTACAGTGCTACAGGGTTCTCAAACATGGCCCTACGTTCAGCCCAATAGCTGGGTCCTGACTCGTAAGGCAGGCCCGCTCCAGTCGGTGACGATCCAGACCTTAAGGATGTGACCCAGAGCTCAGCAGGTCTGGTCCTTTCCACCCTATTCAAGAGGGTGTGTGTGTGTGTGTGTGTGTGTGTGTGTGTGGTGTGGGGGGGGGGGGGGGGGGGGGGGGGGGGGGGGGGGGGGGGGGGGGGGGGGGGGGGGGCGGTGGTGGTGGGGTGGGGGGTTGGTTTCTTAACACATCAATCGCTGTTCTACTTGGGACTGATTTCAGCATCGAGTGGCCTTGGTTCTGGACCCTACCGGGCCCAAACCTAACACCTCGGTTTGCAAACCTCCAGCTCCCAAAAGTGGGCCTCATCTCACCTTGATTCTGCGAGGAACACTGCTCACCTGGAAACCCAGTTGTGACCTTGGGTCATTGCATCCGAGTAGTAACAGTTATATATACATTTCCAATAGGGGAGAGCAAATACGTACTACTACCGAAAAACCGACCAAATACCGATCAAAATATTCCGAAAAACCGAACCGAAACTATGAACCGATATCGAATTGCCAAACCAACTAAATATGGTATAATGGTAGTGGTAACCGTTTGAGCGACCGTATCGAAAATACCGAACCGATTATATATATATATATACATATATATATATATATATATATATATATATATATATATTTTGGAATAAGGGTGAATTTATTCCTCGCATATAGCGGAAAAGGTATTAAAGTACAAATCACAACTATCCTAGCCCCAAAATACTATTATGGGGCCATTACAGATACATCGAATTCTATATTATGTAGAATTCCAATAGGGGGGTAGTCAAGCCCTCAAAGATACGTCTGTTCCGCTCCTTCCAGATGTGCCAAACCGACGCAGCAAGACGCACTCTGGCTCTTCTAGCCCACCCCGGATCCCGGCCACTGTGATCACGGATCCAGCTGAGAATGCTCCGGATGTCTCGATCTATCCCAACTCCTCCTCTCAGCTGTGCACACTGCTCAGTCCAAATGTGCCAAGTCACCGGGCAACCAAAAGAGATGCCCATAGATTCATCTTCCCCATTACATAGCACACATTTGGCATCCGGGATCTGCATCCCAAACCGGAGTAGTCTGTCTCTCGTCATCAGTCTACCCCGGAGAAGGCGATATGCACAAAGTTGCATCTTCCGAGCTACGCCCTTGCCCCAGATGAAGTCCACCTCCTCAGCCTGGTCGTGGTGGGTCCGAACCAAATCGTAGCAGCTACGAAAGCAGAAATGACCTGCCCACCCCCCGCACCTGGTACTGCCCAGCTCCATGTATCCTCAGCCTGGCTAGCGTCGATAGTAATAAGGCGGATCTCCTCGGCTAGCTGTGCTGTATAAGTATATCCTCTGGCCTCCAAACTCCATCTCTGATAATCCGACTGCAGGTGAGCCCCCTGCCAGCTTCTCTGTCCAGCTGCCCCCCAGACGCTCGAGCAAGGATCTGGAACCCAACCAAGGATCCAGCCAGAGGTCAGTAGTCGTCCCATCCTTCATGTGCCTGCAAATAGCGGTCTGGAGCACCGGCCTACACCTCAGGATGGCCTTGAACGTGACCGAAAAATTGTTGTCTATCCTGCAAGCCCAGAAGTTGGTCCGCCTCAGGTATCTGCTCGCCATCCAATCTGCCCAGAGCGATCCCCCCTTGATGAATCTCCAGGCCATCTTCACACAAGCTGCCTTCCTGACTGTATGAAGAGGCCTCAACCCACCCCTCCTTCCTCCCGTGGCCGACATAGCTGGTCCCAGGATATCGCATGCATCCCTCCCCTCCAGATGAAGTCAGCACAAATGGCCTCCACTTTACGAATAGTAGCCGAGGGGATCTGGATAGACTGGAACCAGAACATCGTGATGCCAGCAATAACCGAACGCACCAACTCTATCCGGCCTCCGAAAGATAGACCCGCGGCTTGCCATCCTTCCACTCTCCTCTGAGCAAAGTCCACCAAGCTGTGGCAATCCTGCTCTCTGGCATAGTTGACTGTCAGCGGGACCCCCAGATATTTCACTGGGAGCTCGCCTCTGTCCACGCCCAAGGCGAAGGCCCTCTCCTCCTGCTGTGTACACCGGGAGCTGAAATAGACTCGGCTTTTCTCCCTGTTCAACTGGAGCCCAGATAACCGTCCGAACTCCTCCATAATGTCAGAGAGCGCTCTCATTCCCCGCATGGTAGGCTGGAGCAGCACCAATAAGTCGTCAGCATAGATCAAGTGGGATACAACCGGACTCACCAAGCGGAAAAGTGGGACGATCCTCTTGCTATGCACTGCCATATCCATCAAACACGTAAAGTACTCCATCACCAGGGTAAAAAGGTACGGTGAGAGTGGGTCACCCTGCCTCAACCCCCTGTTGCTCCTGAAATAGCCATGCGGCATGCCCTGGATGAGGACAGAGAATGTAGGGGAGCAGATGCACTCCCTCACCCTCTCAACCCACCTCTCGTCGAACCCCATAGCAAGCATCAAGTGACACAGGAAGTCCCGGTTGACAGTATCATAGGCCTTCCGAAGGTCAAGTTTCACACAAGCCTTCATCCCCCCGGCTTGCTGAACTCCCTCACCATCTCATGGGCAAGCAGGCTGTGCTCCGCTATCGACCGTCCCTTGATGAATGCTGCTTGGTTCCGGGACACCAATCCCTGCATAATCACCTCCATACGCCTGCACATAAGGTGAGTGATAATCTTGTAAAGAAAATTGCAGCAAGCAATGGGCCGAAAATCGGCAAGTGAGGTCGCTCCCTCCTTCTTAGGAACCACGTCAAGAATGTGTGGTTCATCTCCTTCAGGAGCTTGCCCGTCTCAAAGAACTCCTGAACCGCCGCCAGAACCGGGGCCTTAAGCCCCCCAGTGCCTCTTAAAGAACCCAGAAGAGAAGCCATCAGGCCCCGGGGCTCTATGAGGATTAGCCTTCATCACTATGTCTTCAACCTCCTCCATCCTCACAGGGGCCAAGAGCAGACTATTCCCATGGGGTCACCAGTCTCTTCGTGACAAGGCCTGGGAACGTGCTGGATAGTCCGTCTGCTGATATAAGTCAGTGTAGAATCTGACGGCCTCCTCCTGAATCTCCACCGGATCCCCAACAAGGCGTCCCTCAGCATTCAGAAGTCTGGGGATGCTGTTCCGGTGCTGACGGGTGCGGATCACATCGTAGAAGAATTTGGTGCAGCGATCCCCATCTTTGAGCCAGGTACATTTGGCCCTCTGAGCCGCACTGATCTCCTCCTGCATCTCATGGTGCTGACCTCCTCGATCAAGATCTTCTCCTTAGCCGCCAGCTCCCCGTTCATAATGTCAGCTTGGAGTGCCACCTGGATGTCCCGAAGCTCGGCCTCCTTATCCGCCAGGGAGGTCCGCGGTCTGTCTTCACCCATCCCCTGATGGACCTTGAGTTGCTTAAGTTTGTGTACCATGCGGAACTGAGCCGTGCCTTCCGGGAAGTGCTCCATCTCTCCCATAACCGCCTCCTCATCCAGCCGACAAGTACCAGCTGTTGTTATACCGAAATGGCCTCGCCCTCTGAATGGGTCTCTCACAGAGGCCAACCCGGATAGGAGAATGATCGCTAGTACCCGCCGCAGTCCTTCCGCCACCGAGTTCGGGAAGCACCTGAACCACTCACTATTGCCCAAGGCCCGATCCAGCTGACAAGCAATCCGGTTATGAGTAGCCTTGTTGTGCCAGGTCCATATATGTCCAGCTCGCTCCAGCCCTCGCATCCCTGATCTAAGCAGGCACCTCTGGAAGTCATATAAGATCGGGTCCGGAACAGGACGACCCACCTTCTCTTGACGGAGCAGCATAGCATTGAAGTCCCCCATGACGAGCAGGGGAAGATGCATGTTGTCCGCCAGGAGACCCAGATGCACAATATCCTCCCATAAGCCTCCCGGAGTCTCCGATCATTATGTCCATACACAGCACCCAGGATGAACCGGAACCCCCTTTGTTCTCGAAGGTGACGCCGATGAGTTGTTCTGATTTGTGGATCTGCACCCCCTCCCAGCTACCTTTGTTCCACCTAACCCAGATCCTTGCCATATCACAAAGATCTAAGTTATGAATATGATCCCAGTCTGCCGGAGTCCTACGCGAGAGCATAGCGGCCCCTCTAATCTTCGTCCAGCAGGATAGCAATGTCACACGACTCCCTTCTCAAAACCCCTCCAATCTCCCTCCATCGCCCAATGGAACACCCCCCTAATGTTCCATGCTAGGACCGACATCTAAATAAAAGAGGGGGGTCCCTCTGGAACTCGTCTGGATCGACACTCGAGGAAGTGTCTCATCCGCCTTATCAATGACAGCATCTATCATGGAGGAAGGGGCAAGATGGGCCTGGATCCTACTGAGAGTAAGAGTCCAGTCAGGGTTGTCTTCGGACTGGTCGTCCATATCCCTCGCCTGAGGGATATCCTCCCGTGTAGCCGGAGCGTGTCTCTTCCTGCTGCTGTACACCTGGATCACCTGGGATGTCTCCATCACCCTCTGACCGCTACCAGCCTCGCTCATACCCCTGGTCACAATGGCCCCTGTGGCCTGAACGGGACCAACGCCCCCTGCGTGCTCTCCTGTCTCATCGGTGATCCTGACTCCAGCCTCCTATCAACCTCCATCCCTGAGTCCTCCTCCATATGTCTGACTGTCTCCGTCTCTCCAGGCAAGTGACTGGGTGTCGACGATGTCCCAGGTGCTTCCGTCCGAGCCACCTGTGGCCTGGCTGTCTCCTTCCCCTTGCACTTGCACGCACTGGTAGTGTGCCCAAAGCACTCACAACGAGAACACATGGGAGGGACCCAATCATATTCCACCGCCTGTGTCAGTACCTCCCCTGACGGTACCTGATACTCAAGCATACTCGGCAGCTCCGAGCCCGCCTTTATCTCCACGAAGACCCGAGCATACATCAGTCTGGTGCGAAAAGTGGTGGCCTCGTCAGCTTTGATCGGCTTCCCCACAAGACTGGCAAGTCTCTAAGGAGCGGGATACTCCAATATTGTACAGGAAACTCAGGGAATCTGACCCATATAGGAATGGCGTTCAGCACCTCCTTCTCACATCGTAGCTCCGGCGTCCACTCCTTCAGATAATAAGCCTCCCATCAAATGACCAAGGCCCTCCCTGTAAGATCCTGGACACATCCTCCGCTAACCCAAATTTGACATAATAGAACCCGTTCTCCCGCGAGAAGAATTCCATGCTACCTTTGGGTCTCCAGACCCGCTCCGCATAGCCCCGAATTTGTCCATAGAACGGCTTGTTCCCTAGCACATAGAGGACCAGGGTGTTCTTCCAGAATTCGGACACGACCGCTATTTCTTCAGGGAAAGTACGCCCGGAGCCCTCCTCCAACTGACATCGGTGGGACAAACTCCATCGACATCGGGCTTTTCGCAACCACCGGCGTGCAGACCTCTTTCCGATCGAGGCCTCTGCTCCTCAACGTGCGTCCTGTCGGGGAGTTACAGGACTCTGGCCTGGCCTGCCGGTATCAGTCGCAATACCCTTAGCCTTCTCGGCCGCCGTCGCCTTTGGCCTCCAACCCGAGACAGAACGCACCGTGCCTCCCCCACGACGCGGGGATCCATAGCGCCGATCAAGGGTCGATTCCCATAATTCCTGTCCCCGCCCTTCCCGAGACTTGGGGCAGCCCCTCTCCGTCCTCCAGTCCGTCGTCTCGTCACGGTCTGCCAGCCGGCATCCCCATTGTTGTCCCCTCCGGAACCGAACTCGAACATGGGAGCTTTTCCGGAAGTGTCGCCGCCGCCTCCACCCGCCCCCCCCGTGGGGGGTCCCGCCGCCGCCGCCAGGTCGGAGCCCGCTGCCCCCGTTGTCGCCCGACCCCCCCCCCCCGCCTAGGGGGTCCCGCCGAGCCTCCCGACCCCCCCGCCTGGGGGGGTCCCGCCGCCGACGCCCTGCCCCCCCCCCCCCCGCCTGGGGGGGTCCCGCCACCGACACCTCCCGACCCCCCCCCCCCCCCCCCCCGCCTGGGGGCGTCCCGCCGGCACCTCCCGACCCCCCCCCCCGCGTGGGGGGGGTCACGTTGCTGCCCTCCAGGGTGTTGTCCACCCCCTCCCGCACCTCCCAGCCGCCTAGGCCCCTTCCCCGCCAACGGATCGGGGGGTCGGGGGGAGGGAAGTTCGATTTTCCCGAAACCCTAGCCAGGGGATCGGTCCCGCGCCTGCGCCCGAGCGTTCGCCATTATTCCATATATATATATATATATATATATTTATATATATATATATATATATATGGAAGAAAAAAATTTGGAAGAAGGTAAATGTATTAATAAAATAAAAAAAATAAAAATAGAAGAGGCAATTCAAGGATGCGCCTCCCCTCTCATTATACTGACATCCTGCTCAATATTATGGATAATCCCAATGGTGGAAATCACCGATCCCTCAAAGATACGATTGTTCCGCTCCTTCCAAACATGCCAGACCGCTGCAGCAAATATGATCTAGGCCTCGTTGTACCAAGCAAAACCTCTTCGCTTCTTCTTATGATGACCTCGATGATTGCTCTCCAGTCATGAAACCCCCAACTGGATAAGCCCAACCTATCATGTTGCGCTAGCCAAATATCCCACGCCACCGGACATTGGAAGAATATGTGTGTCATTGATTCATCCCTCTGCCTGCACAGTATACATCCCTGGGCCTCCAGCTGCAGTCCAAATCTCCGCAACCTATCACGTGTGAATAGTCTTCCCAAGCTCAATTTGTATAGACACAACTGCTTTACGAGCAACCCCTTTGGCCCATACTACATCCGCCAACTTCTCCGGTGTGAAACTCTGAGAGCATTAGCTACGGCTCTATGTGTGAACCGCTCTGCCCCAGTATTATTCCAAATCCATGCATCAGTATGAAGTGATGTGTCCACCCTCATCGTCTGAATGATCTCCCTGAATTGTCGCGTGCCGCCATACAACTCTGGACGCCAAACTCCATTTCTCAGAATGACACTCACACGTTCCCTCCTTCCAGTCCCTCGACACGTCATTGACCCCTCGCTCTATCAAGCTTTGGTGTGAAATCCATGGGTCAAACCATAGGTCTGTGGTCTCACCATCTTTGAAGACCCTCGAGATCAACTGTTTCAATTGGGAGCAGTATACAATAAATTTTTGAAAACAACTAAGTCATTATTGTTTGAGGACCTACTCCAGAAATTCTGACCCCCCAAGTATCTATTTTCCATCCAAGTTGTCCATAACGAGTCTTTCGAAAGAAACTTCCAAGTAAGCTTCAACCCAGCCACATCCGGAGCAGTCGTAAAGGCTGCAGACCTACTCCTCCCTCCTTATACGGCCGACGGAAGGTGTCCCACCCTATAGTATGTATCCCCCTCTCCAAAAAAATTAGCACAAATTTTTTTCGATCCTATTAATCATAGAGATCGGAAGAAGTACAACCTGTAACCAAAAATGGGTAATCGCCGTAATGACTAAGCGAACCAGCTCAATCCGTCCTCCAAAAGATAGGTTTTGGGCATGCCACCTCGCAACTCGCCTCAGTGTATACTCAACTACTCTGGCAATCTATATCTCTGGTGTAATTGACAGATAGCGAGATCCCCAAGTATTTGACCGGAAGCTTACCCCGCTCTACTCTCATAAGTGATGCAAGTTCCTCCTTATTCTGGCAGTGCTTATTAAAGTAAGCTTTACTCTTGTCCCGATTCATGTGTAAACCCGAGTATAAACAAAACATCTCTATGATAGAGGCCAGCTGAGTCATACCCCCCCTCCCTTGTTGGTTTCAAGAAAACCAGTAGGTTATCTGCATATATCAAATGCGACACATGAGGCGTCACCCTCCTGTGAAGAGGATAATCTGCTTCCTGAGTACCGCAACCTCCATGAGACACGAGAAATACTCCATGACCAGAGTGAATAAATAAGGTGACAGTGGGTCACCCTGCCTCAACCCCCTATTACTTCTAATGAATCCATGCGGCTGCCCCCGGATGAGCACAGAGAAAGTCGGGGTTGTGATACACTCCCGAACCCTGGCAATCCACCTGCTATCAAAGCCCATAGCAAGCATGATCTGACAGATAAATTCCCGGTTCACGGTGTCATATGCCTTCCGAAGGTCCAGTTTGATGCAAGCCTTGTCCCCTCCTGGTTTATTAAAGTTTCGTACCATCTCATGAGCTAAAAGGTTGTTGTCAACAATATCCCTCCCTTTGATGAATGCTGCTTGGTACGAAAAAATCAGCTCCCGCATAATGCCCTCCATTCGCTGACACATCAAATGCGTAATCAGTTTGTAGAGGTAGTTGCAACATGCGATAAGTCTGAAATTCACAAACGAACTGGCACCCTCCTTCGAAATAAGTGCGAGGAAGGTATGGTTCAACTTCCGTAGAAGTCTGCCATTCTCAAAGAAATTCGTGATCACCTCCAGCACTTTGAACTTAATTCCTCCCAATGTACCTGATAAAAACGGCTGCCAAACCCGTCAGGCCCTGGTGCTTTGTTTGGATCCGTCCTCTTAATAATCCCTTCCACCTCTTCCATTGTCACCGGAGCCAATAAAACATGATTACCATGTGGTGTAACACACGCTTGCAAACCAACTCAAAACATGGTTAGATAATTATGTTGATTGTAAAAGTCTGTAATACCTCATTGCCTCCGCTTGGATGTCCTTTGGGGCCGCCACCTCTTTTCTGTCATCAGTAATAAGTTTACTGATATGGTTGTGATGCTGTCGGGCTCTCACAACGTCGTAAAAGTACTTCGAGCATCTATCGTCGTCCCGCAACCACGAATACTTCGCCCTCTGTGCCAGTTCTATCTGCTCCTGGAACCTGATTGCACCGACATCTTGGACAAGCTTCCTTTCTTCTGCAACTATATCTTTATTTAGAATGTCTTCTTGAAGCTGCTGTTGCACCTCCCGGAGGCGCTGCTCCTCTTCTTGGAGCTTCCAAACCAAAACCAACATGCTCCAAGCCTTTAGACCCGCCTTTACCTCCTTCAGCCTGCTGACAAACCGGAACTGGGGGTTTCCTCGAACAGTTCCCTGTAGCCCATGTCGTACTACATCCTTATATCCCTCGAGAAGCACCCACTTATTGTTGTATCGAAAAGGTCTCGTATTGGTCCTCGTTTGGTCAACAAGACAAATGCAAATCGGGGAGTGGTTCGAAGTGCCAGCCATCAACCCTTGTGTCCTCAGACCAGGATGCTTGTCGAACCAACAACGGTTTCCCAAAGCCCGATCCAACTGGCACACCACTTGCTTCCGGACAACCTTGTTGTTCCATGTCCACATATGCCCCGCCCTCTCAAAAGGCTGTAAGCCAGACTGAAGGAGACATTGTTGAAAATCTTAGAGGATACAATCCGGACCGGAACCACTCTACCGCCCACCTTCTATGTCTGTGAAGCAATGCGTTAAAATATCCTATAACGGCCAGAGGAAGTCTGTATTAGACATCCACCATTCTGCTCAGCCAGCCAAGATCATGCCATAAGCCCTCCCTCCTTCGCCTGTTATTGTGCCCATAGGCTGCACCCAGAATAAACTTGAAGCCTCCCTTGTTAGCAAAATATACCGCAATCAATTGGTCAGACAAGTGCAACATTTGCTCATCCCAACTCGGAGAATCCCACCCAACCCAAATGCGGGCCATGTTGCAAGATGCAAGTTATAGACCTGACTCCAATTGGTAGGTGTCCCCCGTGCCAGCATTTTGTCCGTCTTAATTTTAGTCTCCAGCAAGGCGCTAATACAACAATTTTCCTTCCTCAGCACATCGCAGATCTCTTTCTATCTACCCAGGGAGCAAGCCCCCCTCACGTTCCATGCGATCACTGACATTAAAGCAGTGGTTCGGGGCCATGCATATCATCCGAGTCATTAACTGAGTAATTAACGACCTCGTTCCGACCGTCCTCTTGTACTGCCTCGTCCAGTGTCGTCCCGCAAAGGTCCTGCGTATCTTTTCCTGCTCTCATTACCTGGAACGACGTTGCCTCCTCCCCCTTCGATCGACTGTTGCTACTTCTGTTCTTTTGAGCTCCTCTGGTATAATGCCTTGTCAGTTCCATCCTCCCTCTGCCCCAACCCACTATACCCCTGTCCGGTGTAATATTTTGCGCTTGGAACACAACCAAGCTTTGATCTCTCCAAACCCTCCTTCTCTTGCTCCATCCAAGCTATCCTCAGTAGATGTACGACAAGCATTAGACAAAACCAACGCTTTATCGAGCCCAGTTCCGATCTCGATTTCCATCTCCTGCCCGTTCGACGTAGTAATTGGCATCCTCTCTGCTACTCCTGCATTACTGTTGTGGATGTTCCTCTCCTGACTGCTAGAGGTGCCTGCCCCGGATATGTCTGTCACCATACCCTCCTGTCCATTCCCGTTGATGCGGTCAACTGCATCACCTGGCTAATACGTCCCAACCGTCTTGCAATCTCTAGCTGGATGGCCAAAACACTTGCAATGTTGGCAAACCGGTGGGACCCATTCATATTCAATCCGCTGCTGGCACACCTCCCCCGAAGGTAGCTCATACTCGATAGTATGTGACAGAACCCTCCTTGCCTCAATCTCACAAAGATCCGGACATAACCCAGTCTGGCTCTCTTCGTAGTCGTTTTATCCACCTTCATAGGTGAACCAACTATGCTTGCCACCAGCATCATCATGTCTATGCTCCAATAGTTGATCGGACATTCAGGAAGTCAGATCCAGACTGTAACCAACTTCATACTTCCCTTTCGCATTTCGACTCTTGGCTCCAGGCCTTCATGATGATTAGCCTTCCATCAAACGTCCACGGACTCCCCTTAGGATTCTGTCCATGTCGTCCTTCATCCCGAACCGAACATAATAGAAGTCGTTCTCACGCGAAAATATTTTCATGCTCCCCTTCGGTCGCCATACTCGGACAGCATAGGCACGATCTACCCGTAGAACGGACGGTTGCCAAGGACATACAACACGACAGTGTTCTTCCAGTACACTGTCGTCTCTGCCAGATGCGCCTCCATGAACACAGCCCAGACCTTATCCCCCACACGCTTGGGGGCGACAAACCTCATCTGCCCCGACACCTGAGCGTCGTCCTCCCAAAAAAATGAAGTCCACGATTTACCACGAAACCAACGATATATATATATATATATATATATTATATATATATATATATATATATGTCGTGGGCTTAGCATATAAATTTGTATACATTTTCCTTCCTCAAAATATTGCTCGTGATTAATTGTACGCTACTCATTTTCATTTTTATCTTTGTTTTAGGTGAAAATCAGTTTCCTAGAACTTAGAATGGATTTTAGTGGACTTAAAGTTATGTTAAGAATGCTAAGAATTGAATCTATGATCTTTGGAGCTTATGTTTTTGTGTTTTCCTAGAACTTTGAAATGAATTTGGTGTACTTGAACTTATGCTAAGGTTTGAATTTAGTGATTGTGTTGGATCTTTTGAGATTTTTTTAGGTGTTTGCGACTTGTTACGTATTGCCCTAATAAATTTGATTAATTGCTTGGTCGGTAGAGGCTTACTTTAAAATTTAATGCTTCCAAAAAAAAGTAAAAAATATATATAAGTTAAGAGGTTCCATAATGGTAAGTCGATTGATTGAATTTAATTAGTAAAATACCGCTACCGACAAAAACTGATCGAATACCATTTAACCGGAAAAAAAGGATTCTAAATGGTATGATTTTGGTATTGATTTTTAAAATGCCGATAAAAAAATCGAAAAAACTGACTAAATACTGACCGATTCTACTGACACTCACCCCTTTCCAATCTAAAACTAACATACGAGTAAAATGCCCAGAAATATGAGTAACATATCTAATGGGTATACTATATACAACTAATTACTATTTGAGCACAGCTTTTTCTTTGAGTAGACATTTACATAAAATACTGTTTTTGGAATATACACAAAACATTGATGTACGATTAAAACATAAATTGCCTTCGACGAGAGAGTATATCATATTTCTCCTTACTACTCAAAACAAGAGTTTTAAAGCTTTCTAAAAAAAGACTTTTAATGCGATAATTTAGAACCAGTGTACCATAAATTAAATACTTTGAAAAACTACTATGATCCACCGGTTAGGAACAGCTTTCGTTGTTTGAAGGTTGAACAATCGGCCTATAATTTAGGTTAAACATGCCTTTGAAGATTAGTACATTTTAATTGGTGTAACAAAAAACATATGTATCCGTGTGCATGTGGGCATGTATGGTGTATGGATGAAAGAGAATTACAAGCACATGCACGTCCATGCACAGGCCTGTGCTCCTTTAGCCTAAAGTCATGCATGTGGGAGCAAAATGTTACTTCACATGTCAATTTATCAGATTATCCTACTCACCAGGCAGAAATTGGCAGAATCAAAGGCCTCCACTGGGGATAGAACCTGTGTAGGGTGTCAACATGGAAACATCACAACATGGAATCGAGATAAAAACATAATATCATTTTCCTACCGAGTAATATAACAAATGAAGCAGGCCAGATCAGAGCAAGCTATTATGGGACCTAGATGTTTACATGAAGTCTGATTATGTCAAGATAAAGTATTTGCCAACTAGCAACATGGAGCCTAAGGACTATCAACATACACCCTGTTGTTAGTAGCTTAAGATACACAATACATATCTTACGATATGATATAATATATTACAATTTTGTTACGTATTGGTTGATCCAATATATAGGTTGAAAGGCAATATAGGTTTTTAAGTTGAATCATGTAATGTATACTTAAGAATCTTGATTCTGGAACAAGATAGACATAAAGATGAAACAAATAAAAAAAATTATGAGAAAATTATATTAAATCATGTTCCTATATGAATTTAGAAGTACAAATCTAAACTCCTAGAGTTATATCATACAATACATAATACGATACACAAGCAAATCGATACGTATCGCTAGTTGACAACCTAGCATACAACCCATAAAAACTTCTGCATGGTTAATGATGAACACATGTTCACTACGACTGCACATGCTTTCAGATATTATACTTTGAAAGCTATACCAAAGAAGCTAACTTAGATGATCTAGCTGCCCAAAAGACTAAGATTCTTTATACCAGAATGTTGTCATCCTTTAAATCTTGATAACTTCACTTTTCGGTTAAACTGATTTGGGCTTGCATGCTTTTCACTAGTATCAACTTAAAGACAATATATTATGGAACTGCATTTAAATAGTATTTAATATATCGAAATTTCAACCAAAAGTCAAAAGGAAATTTGTCTCAAGAAAAGGTCAACAAGAAATAAGGGATGGCTCTATTGATGGACAAGAGAACACTGTTCTAAAAGGCGGTCTAGGCGGCGCCTAGTGCCCACCCGATGTCCGCCTAGACCCCGACGTCCAACTATGCATATTTTGGGGTTTTATGGTCTTTTTCTGCAATTTTCATCAGTTTTTTGGGATTATTTATTTATTTATTTTGAACCGCCTAGGTGGGCTAGGCGCTAGGCGACAGGTGCCCGCCTAGCTTTTCACAACCTTGCAAGAGAACCAAAGAGAGATAGCTCTCTGTATTTATAGTGATGAAGAGACCGAGAAGGATATTGTTCATAGAATTAAAGCACGATGATCGAAATGGAGGATGCTTCTAGAGTGCTTTGTGACCTGATAGCTTTCGGTATATCACTAAAACTAGAAATGCCTTATGAACCCGAGTGTTGGAAAATATATAACATGTCCAGAAAATGAGCATGACTGAAAATGAGAATGCTAAGATGAATGGTGTCAATTCGCTCGACCAAGAGAGTCGTCAAATCAAATAGCCAACGTGAATGATAGCGATGTTGAGAGAAATAGTTGTTGCCGGAGAAGGATGCCAACTTGAACAAGTTGGAAACATTTTGTGAAGAGTGGTGGAACACATAATTATTAGACGTCGAGCAGAGAGAGACTAAGAGTAAGAACAGAGGCGGACATCGTCAGAGAGGAAGAACAAAGGGTTAGTCGTTGTCGTCGACATCAAAACTATTAAAAGCCCCCAAAAAAAGGGTAGACACAAATCGTCAGAGAGGAAGGGTAGGTCATTGAGCAGTGCCACAGTTCAGGCGAGATCAAAGTGCTCGTCCATAGCCATTCAAGCTTTTAGGACCTAACCAGCATCCAAGGAGAACGATGAAGGCGCTAGTATGTGATTCATCAACACAAAATTAATGTCATCCAGAAGTACTGAACATCGTAGGCTCTAAATTTGTGTTGAATAGTTGGAGATCAGAGAACACCGTCCAAGTAGTCATCTGCCTACAAGAAGAAGCAATACAGTTCAAGTAGAGAAGGTACGAGGAAGATAACGTGAAAATACTTTGTGGAGATCTTGAGGAAATAAATATCACTCGATGGCGCTGAGAAGATGAATATCAACCATCGAGAAAATGCGCTCGAGAGAAGAGACAACCTTGTCTCGTGATCAAATCTGAGAATATGAGCGCGAGAAGATCCAAAAAGAAACGCTCAAAAGAGAAGCACAAGAAGATAAAGAAAGACTAGCGAGAAAATCCTAATAAGAGCATAATCAGATCCATAGATATCCAAAGTAAACCTTACTATAAAGGGCCAAGGGTACATGTCAGTAGAACCAGAAATACATCTCGCGATACGGATTCTCTAGAGATACACGAAAGAGAACCAGAAATATATCTCGTGATAGGGATTCTCCAGAGATACACAAGAAGATCCGAAGATAGATCTTGCAATAAGAGCCAAGAATATGCATGTGAATAAATTCTAGAGATGCACACAAGTGCCAGAGATCCAGAGTGTTTTCAGTATGACTTGATGAAAAAGAAAACCTGTATTGATGCAGAAAAATACAATAATTCTTCAACAAGAGTTTGCAAATAACCTCTACAATACAATTTTTTTGGGAAAGCGTGTTGGTGGAAGTGTTATCAGCGCGTGATGACATTATTCCATTGCGATCCGAACACAAGATTCAATCTTCTTCTTCCTTGATGCAACAACCTTTGGATTCCGCTCAGGTGCTATGGAACCATTGAAGAATAGTGGGGATGACTATTTCAGTAAAGAAGGTGACGGTGACGGGTGCCCAAGGTTCATGATATCAGATATCGGTCACATACCGGTTGGGACTTTACCATACTGGATATCACCGATATACCGGACATATCGGGAGATATGGCCCCATAGTGGTAAAAATAGTGGTATAAGATAATAATTTGCTCATATAAACATTTATATAATAATTAAAACATTAATATTGTTCCTTAAAAATTCTAATAATTAAACACTCAAAAGTATCTTTCAAACTAATAATTAGACAAGTTCTTCTCCGTAAAGTTCACCCAAACATGATAAATAAAAGCATCACAATATGGAATTTAAAACTAAGCTAGTAAGATACTATTAAAAAATCATTTGCCATCTCCAAAGTTAACTCCAAAGTATATGTATTTGGAACAACTTCAATGTGTGAGCTTGAAGATGAATCATAAAGTTAAACTTCTTCTTGAAGTAACACTTTCTAATTTTTTAGAGAAAAAGGAAAGGAAACTTGAGGAAGCAAAGGTCTCTTTTGTACAATAAAGCAAACTTTCAAGTAAACTGCAAAGAAATTTCAAGCAAGACTTGTGCAATTCTTTTCTCCAAAACGGTAGCTTGATCAGGATTCAGGACATTAACTGAGGTGACCTGTGGAAATGAACTGGGTTGGAGAGGAAACGGGGGCAAGCTATGGGGATGAAGAAGAAATTAGGTAATTGCATTAAAAAAGATCCTAAAGGGAAAAGTCCTCATATAAATTGCTCTGTAAGTGTTAACAGAATTTTAGTAGTGCATTTAAGCATAGTTCCTCATAACTAATGAAGTTTAAGGTCAAGTAGCCTTCTAAGAAAATAAGAAGATTTAAGGGACCTAAGTCAAAATGGGGAGATATAAATGTCTTATGTCAAAATTCCTCTTTTACTTATTTTATAAAAGAAAGATCGAAATCCCGGGTGAAACTGCTATATGCTGAAACCATGATTCTTGAGATGGAACCGAACAAATACGGAAAGCATACTAATTTTTAGAAATACAATGTCAGCTGTAGAGATCAACACTTGCTAATTAGTTTACTTTATTTTCATTCAAAATAGAGATGTCTACTATAATATATATCAACTATATAAGTAAAACCTCTGTTTTAATTCCGAAGTCCAAAGCAGAATTTCATCAACCAGATTTAACTTCAGATAAACTTTGTGGTTGTCTTGTCAGTTGCACCACAAAATAATTCTCTAGGGCCTACAACACAGCTGAAATACGACAAAAACTCTGAGATGATTTTCATTAAATGGGTCAAATCACATGACACTAGCTCAGATACACAAAAACATGAAGAAGCCACCATGAGGACAAGAATTTGCCATCTTTAAGCAACTTGAAAATATTTGAGGCGATATGAAAGGCTAATACAAACTAAATATTTTCAATTCTTATATAATTGCTGCTCAGTGAAGAAGTGAATAGGGCATTTGTAAGGTTCAATGCAATATATCATATTCACTTTAACATAAGAGAATACAGTGACTTGGGATCGCAAGACGGGATTATGAAAAAAGAAAGTCCAGTTGGATAACAAGCATAAGTGCAAGTATAATACAATCTAATTGAAATAAAACCAATAACATGATCTTCATGTCCTAATATCGATACAAGTAACCTGGTAATGTAGATACAGATGAAATATGGACAAACCAATCACAATGGATTGGGCTCCCAAAACTTTAATGAAGTTAAGAACTATTACAAAAGAAAATAGTAGCATTCGCAACTAACAATGTCCGCCCAATCATTAGAATGATAGCATGGAGATGTAACTTATATAAGAAGAAGAAGATAGAGCATCTCCCATATCATATTTACTTATTTAGAAGCAGGACTTAAAGTTCGAAGTTCAAACACCAAGTTCCAGATGTTGTTAATTCTAACCATCAATTGGTTTAATTGTTTGATACTTATAAAAATAAGCACACTTGGGGAATTTAATACATGAAATATGATGCTAAGCAACAACAGATTATCAAACAAGGAAGCTTACCAATTTCTGGATACCGTTAACCATAACAGCCTTGTCTTCAATGTAATTTCCATGAGATAAGTAAACTTCGAAAGGGCCCATAGTTCTATCTGTCTGGTTTGTAATAATTAGTTTTACCTGAAGAAACTAGAAGTTAGAAAGTACAGTAATAAACTACCATTAGTGTAAATCCGGGGGGAAATCAAATGCAAAACCTGTGTCGTAAAATGAGGAACCAGTCACTGAATAAATATCTTTTAGGTGGTTTACAAATTGCATGAATAATACGAGTAAAGGTGAGACGGCTAAGATAATACATGGATGCAAAGCCAAAAAAAGGAGGCAATTGTAAGGAGAAATGGTGGAAGTCCTCTATTTCAATAGGTTACCAGAGTAGTTCAGTAGGTCTATGGTTGATGGAAGCAGCAGTATGGTGAGACTATTAGCATAAACAATATGGAAATTATGGTTAGATCCCATCAAATATAAACATATATGACTTACTTCAGATTCAGAACGTTTGAAGAGTCCAAGGATAAAGGTTTCAGTTGGGATGAGAGCAGGAGGTACTAGTTCATGATGTAGCACACTGTTCATTACCGAGGACGAGGGAAGAACTAGAGGAACAATTATGGAGAAAAAAAAGTTGATAAAACCATCGATATAGTGTATTAATATCACCAAGGAAAGGAATACCAGCAACAATTTTTTACACATGAACATAAGCCATCATGTTCATATATAAATCCCGGAAAGCATTTAAGTTAATTACGAGGGATATTGAACTACGATTTACATGGACCAACAACTATTTCACCTTAATCATAGAACAGAATTAAATTATCTAAAGCAAGATACCTTTACAGTTAAACTATAATGGAATTATCTGAAAAATGTATTAGATGCTTACTGAAAAGGGTCTCTCCAGCACAATAGAAGATGGTACCTCCAGAATTTGCAAGTCAATATCTTTGTGAGAGAGAGGCTGCAAAAAATAAAAGCATCTTAGACAAGAACCTCAAGGATACAATATAACTATGTTTGCATGAACATGAATAAAACATAATATGGAAACAGCGACACCGACAATACTGATTCGGTGTTTCCTAGTATATTTTGGACTATCCATGTCATGTCCGATATGTGTCCAAGGCACAGATTTTGGGTGTTAATGCTTCGTAGCAATATAATTAGTGCTTGAAAGCACAATCAATGTTTCTTTTAAGTAGGAGGGAGCAAGAAAAGGAGAACATTATATAATAGATTTACTAAAAGGCAGAGGAACCTCTATACATTGCTTACTTGTGTACCCTTTGAATGATATTGTAATTTATATAGCACTAGTAGCAGTGTAAACGAATAAGACATGCTCCATACATCATGCCTTACTAGGGAAGAAAACTAGGCTGAAAAACTCGTCTCATACTCCTTATAAATGAATTCAAAGTGAATTAAGCTCTATTTTTACTTTTTATTGATTTTACCAGAAACCCAACATGACATAGAACTGTAGAAGTCACGAGATGAAAATATAATATCTGTTTGTGATGTATATTGCAATTTCACACAATATAACACATGTTTTGGATGATTATAAGCTATAATCTACATCGAATCCTCACCTTGCTATTCAGCATTCTGAACTTTCCAATGTAAACTTTGGAATAGCCAAAAGCACCAGAAAATTTTAGTTTATTGCATATTATATATATATATATATATATATATATATATATATATATATAATATATCAGATGTGGAAGAGTAAGATGCTGAATTACCATGTTGACAGAAATCAGAAATCTTGCATGAATGGAAACTCATTTTCACTGTAATTTTTCAACAATTTATTATGGTAAACTAATATACAACAAAGTCCAGTAGCTAAACATATATGTATTGACTCACCCTTTAAAAAAAAAAAAAAAACATCTATGCAATAAAGAGTCTAGCTATTTAAACTAATTCCACCATAATGAAAAATATCCGTTATTTCCACAAATTGTTTGTTAACATGTATCAATTTCCAATAAAAAAAGTTATAAACTCTATAGAATTGTATCTGCTGTTGAACAAGAGTTTAGTTATCAGGATTTTTTTTATGCTTACAGTGCCAAGAATTTGCTGTGTTTGCAGGCGACCAGGTTCACCTAAATTTGTACGCCATGTTATCTGAAGTTTTCCAAGGATATTGCTTCCATCAACCTTTGCCTGTCCAGATTCTCGTGGCGGCTGTCTGAGTTGATACAAATAATTGAAAATCCCTCCTCCAGCTCTAATGAGAACAGGGGGCCTGAAAATTCCTCTATCCACCGTAATGGACATATAATAGAAAGAATGCTAAAATTAGCCGAGATAACATAACATCAATTTTTGATGTGCCCGTGCTTCCTGGCTAGGAAAAGAGAAGCATCACGCAAACAAAAGCAAGTGATAATTGAGCTATGAAATTGAAGTGCAAACATGTAACAATGAAAAAAGTTTTCCATCCGACCACCTCGTCTGGGAATTACTTGCTGCTGTGTGCTCATCAGCTTTCAATGTTGTGGCAGTCCAGTTTGGTGCAGGTTCAAACTCAACTTGGTCCATGTAAAGGTTTGACTTTGTGTGGTTCTCAATGCATGCCTCCATAAAGGTAATATCCTGAGGTGGAAAATAAACCAAATGTAAAAAACTACGAAGTAGGAGAAATATAACTTTAATTACAGGTGCCTTGAACAAACTCTGAAGAAAGTATAGGGTATAGATTTATCCAATTGAATTCAAGACCAATTGTGAGTTTAAAACCTTCTGTGACTTATCATAAATTGACAGGGTCAATTAAAAGCAAGGAAATCCTCAGCAATTAGAGGCTAATAATGCTTAAACATTTCCTGATAGATATTAAACAACAAACATTCGCGATAACACATATCCTCCAAGAGTGCAAGCTGTAGGGTTTCAGATAACTGATGAAATTTCACCACCGTATTCAAGGAGACAAAATCTAGGAAGTAGGACCAAATACTGTGGGAAGTCTGATATGCTTAAGCTTTTCTTGCAATGACAAACCGGCAAAAGCATATACATAAAAGGTTTATTTTAATATAAGCCCCTCAAATCTTGTTTCAGTTCAACATAAGCCATCCGAATTTTGTTATTTGGGAGGAGACCCAAATCTTTGCCTATTTCAACATAAGCGCTTCCGTCCAAGTTGAAGTAACCTAAATACTAGAGTTAACATACTAGGTGAATGAATTTTTTACCCCTAGATTTTGTAGAAGAGTTTGTTTTTGTTAGCTTTGAGTTTGGAGGGGAGGGGAAGGGTGAGGGCCAAGGGAGGAGAAGGTGGCACTGACTGTGGAAGAGGAGGTTGGTACTTATGTTGGAGAATAAATGATCTGTTAGGGTTCGATGGGTTTTTTATTGAGGATAAGAGGGGGCAAAAATGTCAAAAATATGACATTTGTTAACTTCAATGGTGCTCCGCCACTGCCATTAACTAGATGGCTTTGACCACTAAAGATGATTTGAGGGGTCTCCTTCCAAATAACAAGATTATGGGGACTTATGTTGAAATGGGCAAGATTTTAGGGGATTATGTTGGCGAAGAGATATTACCACTAAGTAATCTTCACGAATTGACTAAACCTGCTAGATAGATTATATTTTCTCAAGAGAGAAGGATCTAGGAGAAGAAATAAAAGAAAAGAAAACCAAAGATGTTTAGTAACAAAGAGAGAGCAGTCAAAAGAAGAGAGGTCTGTGCTAATTAGCGCCAACCTTTCCAAAGGAAATGAACAGAACATAGGGACCAGACCCAGTGAAATGAGGAATTCCAATATAGAACATATTATGAAGAACAGTCCTGCACATACAAGGCTGGTATATGTCACTTGCATGAAGGACATTTTTTTAAGATAGCAAGAATTGGAATATTTGGTACCTACAAAAATCTTAAAGGGAAGAAAATGCACATAATCATATAGTATTATACAATATAAGTTGGCATCCATTATTTTCACTCATCAACAGATCAAACATGTGAGAAGTAATTCAATTCTCAAACCAGATGGGTACCAAAAAGTTTGCACAACATACCCTGACTTCCACCTACAGTTCATAAGTATGCAAAGAAGGCCACAGAACATAACCAATTTGTATAAGATAACACAGGAAAGTGTGTATACACGCTTGTCTGATCCAATTGTTAAGCGGGTCTTTAAGCAACACAAAAGACACATTCATGGAACAGTCAAGTCATTCATCCTACCGTACATTAAACCCCAAAGTCCACCATAATAAACAAGAACAAAGCCTTTATGTAAGTTTTAGGAGGTCAGAAAAATATCACCCGGTAAAATATCTTTAAATCCATAAAACAAGAAATAATCCAATAGAAAAAATACCACTTAGAAAGTAGCGTAGAATCAGCAACAAAAGAAAAAGAGAGGAATAATAAAAATATGAAAAGACTACTCTATAGTTGTTGGCAATGTTTGAGGAGTTTACTGGAGGTTGACAGCTTCAGCAGGCAGGTGTCTTTAGTGGAGTAATCAGTGGAATCAAACAGAGTCAAAGCCCCGTTCTCCATATTTGGGATTGTCATTCCTTTTCACCCTTCGGCTTAATCTGTCACAGAGTTGAGTGCAATTCACCATAGCAAACTATATCATCTTACCTCTTCATCTAAACATTCTATATTCTAGGGGCACTTGAAGGGTGCTCCTTGGATGCATGAGCTTAAACTACATATTGAAAATGTAGGCCTACCTACCTGTCAATTGCTTGCCTAGGTTTTATGGCATGAGTCTCTCATGCTCATAGCTACATTTGTCTAAAAATTGGCACACAATCATAGAGGGTGAGCCAGATCCATGGCGAGTCATAAAAACTTGTTAGTCATTTAAGGAGCTTTCTTGTGTTCCATACAAAACCACATTCCGATTGGAGAAGGCTTGGATGACAATGGTGATATCTTCGTCTCTCTCTCTCTCTCTCTCTCTCTCTCATGTAAGTTGATTATTTTTATCATTTATTACAAAGTCATTCCAATAAATATGGGTATGAAATGACTTAATATCAATATTCTAAATGGCAGTTGAGGCGACTGTCTAACTCTAGGTGCTAGATGGCCGCTCTCCGTACCGCTTTTGTCGTTGGCAGTGGAGTAGGCGGCCGATGGAGATTTGGCGACGGAGGCGGAGGTGAGACGGCGTAGGCGGACGCCTAGACGGAGCAATACTTGACTAGATATTTTGGCAAAACAGTTTTGTAAGCATTATTGACCTATGATTCACTTTTACAATACTAAAACTTCATTAGTTTTTTTTCTACAACTTAGTTATGCATAAAACATCCTTAAAATATGCGTATTATGAGGAAAAAAAAAGAATAAATAGTAAAAAAAATTCAAAATGTATCATGTGCCTAGGCGTCAGGCAGACGGTCTCCGCCGCGCACGCCTATAGCCATTTATAATGTTGCTTAATATGAACCAAGTCGAACCAAGAAAATGATTGCAACAGACGAGTGCATGACACACTTTAGACAAATTTCTTACATGGTTCAACTTACAACACGTGAAAGAGCAGGTGATCAATTATCTGGGACGCATACTGGAGGAGTCTGGGTACTACTGGTGTTCAACACATGAGTACATCACCTATTATAAGAGTAGGTGATAACTTTTTTGCTTCATCCCCTTAAATTATTCATCAATACTTCAAAATAAAAATAAGTGACATTGTTCTCAAAGTTAACATGAATTTTTTTTGTCATGTTCATCCTTATCTACTCTTTTCTCGTATTGAATCGAGGAATTACTCATTGGTCGGTCGCACAAGCTTAAACCTAATAAACAATAATGTAGCTTGGCCCGCCAAACAATAGAGCCTTGCATATATTACAACCTTCCCTCTTTTACCCATAGTTACCTTGACAAAGAGTTTGGCACCGAAGGATAATTAAACTCCTGCTTGGGCATGTCTAGGATGCTGATTGGTTGGCTATTTTGGCTATGCGAACCTCGAATTTTACGGTGTTTCCATTGCCTATTTAGCCTAGTTGCCTTGGCTAGGCCCCATCCTAGTCATTTTGTACTCCAAAAAAGCATAGGTGAGGTCCGTATAGTGGGACGGATCTACATTTTTCACTGTAACAACCTATATAAAGGCTGAAAACATGACTTCAGGTTCAGCATATTGGAAGACAATGGGATTTCTTTAAGAACAGCAAATTGACCTCCCATTTCTCATCTTTTCTTTGTTGTAAAAAGTTCAACCTAGAAGCTACGTTCTATTTGCATGCTTGGTTTTCATGCACCAAGAATATAATGTTGAAATGTCATCCACATTGAACACAACTCTTCCTCCTTTCACTCTAGAGAGTGTGTCTCAGTAGGTCAGGGTACGATGGTTTACCCTGCCCTCCTTCCACTCTCTATTTATGGGGTTATTGGCTAGTAAGGTAACTCATAACCCAAATGACTGTTTTCTTTTTCTTCATCCAACTTTTGATGTATTACAGATATTGGACACTAGGTTATTTACTTATTTATAGGTTTGTACAATTACCTGGACTTGGATTCCGAACCTGTTCCAATATGCATTATTTGGTTTCTTGCTATTGCAGAATTGCAATTTCACATAGAATTCTAATTCATGACCTTTGTGGTGAACTGAATATTATCTTAAAATGTGTTAACTCAATTCCAATTCACTATTAATAACGTCTTGTCGTAGACATATGGGACCCAAAGAGATCTGACCATTAATGGAATCACAGAAAGAAAGATATTAGTTTCGGTTGGGAGAGAGAGAGAGAGAGAGAGAGAGAGCAATCCTAAACAAGAGTGGAAGTTCAAACTTCTAACTGGATTGTTTGTATTAAAAAAGGAGGTTCAGGTGCCACAGTCTTGGGAGGATCAAAATGTACGCAGCCTTACCCCCATATATATAAAGAGGTTGTTTTTGTGACTCAAACCTGCATCCTCTATGATGCAAGCAACAAGCCTTACCGTCGCGCAAGACAATGCCACGCTAAGAGCTCCATACAACTTACGAGTTGGAGTCCCAACCTTAACCATGGGTTATGTTGAGGAATATTAGCTCCTAGATGATTCAATAGCCAATACGATCCTATCATTCCATTAATTGGAAAAGATAAATTACATCAATCACCGCAGTGTAAAAGGAACCCTATATCCATAGCTTTCCAACAATTTAACCAATAATTCACTGATCACTAATGGTGCATGCACAAGAAGATGCTGCTATCAAATAGCAATAATGGAAACAAATATCCCTCAAACAACATTTGCCGACTCATGAAGAAAGTTACAAACGAAAATCAACGCAAATGTTCTCTAACTATCAGTTAGTTAAACCCCACGGCAAAAGAATAAATCTCAACTCTCCATAACTCAAAATAAGAAACTCAAGAGGCCTCATAGCATCTAAGCATGCACAACTCAAAGATTATAGAGCCTCCAGATTATATCTTGAATCGACAAGAAAGATCGATAGTAGAAAACCCCCAAAAGTTGAATTTAATCTGAATCATGAAACAGAATGCACTGGAGACTCAATGCTGAAGAAGGATACTTCAATCTCTAATTATTAATTACTTACACTGTATGGAGAATGTCCTCAGTACTCTAATCCTTTTGCAGAATGTACATAGGAAACAGTTTCTTGGTCTTCCATGTGCCATCTAACAAGGAATGACAAGACTTCTTATCAGCCTACAAGTCAATGTTTCAGGTTAGGTAGGGGTCAAGCTCAAGTATCAGCAAACAGATTGTACCCAGAACATTCACCACCTAATCCGGGTCGGGTCCATGTATTGCAGTAAATATATAAGAAAGGCTATTCAGGATCTGAACCTGACCTAGAAGTACTCTCAGGTGCTCTCCTGAGATTCAGAATTGGACTCTACCAGAGAATGTGCGAGTCTGATCTATGTGAAATTTCAATCAATTCCTGAGTCGCTTGTCACGGTTCCAAAGGGAAATCCTTGATTTCAGGGATATCTAATGAACTCTTCATGACCGAATAAAATGGCACAGATTAAGCACTTCATCCTTGGACAAAAGGACTATTAGAGATAATAGTAGAAAAATCTAGAACTGGCTATACTACAAGCATAGCCACCAGAGCTCTCCTGGACACCAATGACTGAGACATTGTGAAATGTGTTATAAGCCTTTTCCCATCAGATTACATGGTTAGAGAAATAGATTACAAGTTTTGCAGCCCACTAAGACAACAATCGGGCTATCTCACTGATCTTAGAAGAGATATTGGTAATGGCAAAAGTGATGGTGATGATGATCACACTGAAGGGAGATGTCAAGGTACAGGCAAAGTGAAAGTGCTTATAGGCTATTGTACCTTCGAAGAGGGTTATATAATCATGGAGATCAATAGCTTTGATGGCAGGAAGCAAAACCTTCTCGAGTAACTAATATAGATCTCCAGCTATCCCGTCGAACAAGCGATCCAACATCTTCTCCAACTATCCAGAATAATCCATATGACTGGAGGAAAAGATAAACAGTTTTGGAAGCCAAAAGCTGTTGGCAGTCATAGCATCACGAGCCAAATTCTAATATGCATACGATAGAATAATACTAGAGTAAACCAATCTAACTAAGTATCAAGTGAGTTGAGTATTTTACACTAACACCAAAATCAAAATCAAAATCAAAATCAAAATGGTAGAAGTCCTAAAAGTCTATCTTGACCCTTACCTGTTAAGGTTCGAGTCATCTTTGGGTTTCTGCTTGGGTTCAGATACTCAACTCCGGTCACCAACCTGTTAATCTGTGGGTTGTTGGTTTCTTTGGTTGTCTTTGGTTTCTTTAGGGCTCAGTTCCTCATTATTCAATATGGCTAGTATCAGGTTTAGTAGAGTATTTTACGCTAACACCTACATCCATACCCAAAATAGTAAAGGTCATAGAAGTTTATTTGGATCCTACTTGTTAGGCTTTGGGGGGTCTTGCTTGGGTTCGGATACTCAGAAGTTGTCACCTACACATCAAGCTTTGGGTCATCTTTGGGTTCTTTAATGTTCAAATCCTCATTATCCATCTGGTTGCAAGGCAACATATAATTAAAAAACTCATATCTGCTTAAAAATTATCAGGCTCAAGTCTCTTCGGGTTGGGGACAACAAAAAATGTACCCATAACTAACGCACTGTTCGTGCGAGATCGATGAAGGTTCTCTGGATAGGGGCTAGTTCAATTTTGGATTACATAATATTACAAAGAAAAACCAATTAAAATATCATTTTTACCAAAGAGATTATATTATAGAAATCTCACAAGGGAAACCAATGGCAATCTCTCTGACGCAAGATTAAACTCTGAATAAAATAAACCCAAACTTCCACAAAAACCCAAATGAAACCCTAGAGGCTGCTTCATAGAAAGTAAATACTTTACTATGAAAGTAATTTGGACACTAAATGCTATCTAAAACAATAAAAGGAAACCCAAAACAAAAAGGCCACCAAAACCCAGTTGAATATCTGAACAAGTGCTTGCTGTCGGAAAATCTTCTGCATAATTCAATATATAACCCTTTGTAGTTAAGATCCTTCGGTCGAACACGAACACCTATACTCTATCCTTCTGCATAATTCCAATTTCCATATAACCCTTGCGAAGTAGGAGTGCTGCAAAGCCTCACCTTTGAAGCTGGTTCCTCCAATTTCAAACCTTGAGACCAAGCAGTCCTCTTATAAGTTAAAACACATATACCCTTGGGCGGTCTCAGTGACACAAGGCTACAACACATATACCACTACGAATATATAATTGAAAGGATGAGGACGGCATATTCCACTTTGCAAGTCTTTGGATATTGCAGCTTAGTAACCACTTCGTCTAATAAATAGTCAGGAGTTTCAAAACTGTACCATATCCGTAATGTACCATCTAATGGATATCCCCATTCCTAAAACATCTGAGGGGATTAATTTCTATCCATCCCCTAAGCAAATTGCTTCCTTTCTTTGATTCTTTCTCACTTTTGCGTCAACTTAGCATATAGATAAGCACACCGCATAGCGATTTGAAGGTGTCTGAAATGTGCTAGCAAGACAAAACACCTCTCTAACGCATGGAAATAATAGGTAACCATCCGAGTTAAGCAAAACACTCGGGTGGTTACCTATTTCCAACCGAACCAGGGAAGCACTTAACGCACTAGGTGCATGAGCTCTCAAAAGCTCTCTGTAGATATATATTGCTCAGTTATATATTAGGCTGTTTGGTGTGGTTCATTATGGTAAATAGTTTGGCAAATTACATAGCTTACTTACTTTTGGCATCATTCAAGTAATTGTCCTTGTACATTTTAACTTTCCATATACTTAAAAATATTATATGTAAATAAGCATCTATATGAGTTTAATAGAAAAAAAATGTCAAATTTCAAATACATTAAAAGATAAAGAATCAACTTCTACATTTTAAGATAACCAAAACTCAGAGAGTTGGTTCAAAATGTTGAACTTCAAATGACAAACCATTTCCCCAGTTTCAATATCATTGTTATATAATTCAAACAATCATAAAATACAAATTATTCATGTCTACTTTAAATAACTTTAAGCCACTAATTTTATATCCTCAGTCACTCAAAATCAAAGGTCAAAAATCTAATATTACTTAATTCTATATCTATTTCTCACTTTTTCCCTCCTTCAATTAACTTTTTCACTTCTAAGGCTTATTATTAGGTAAAGGTGTTTCATAAGATCAAAATATTGAGCCATAATCTCAAGCTTTCATGCTTACAGTTTTGTAGTTTGAAGCATAACTTCTTTGTCTCCACCATCTTGCTTCTCACAAAATAGATAATGTGAGACTCGTCTCATTGTATCTGTATTTGTATATGAATACGTATTCATGTATTGTATCTTGTGTTTTTCTGGTTTAGATAATTTTCTGGTTTCCTGTTCTAGAGAAAACAGTTAATGAAATGCAACATTATTGATTTCCTGAGTTTGTGACAACAATATTCATCACCAGACTGCCAGGGACTAGTAGAATACCTTTAGGCATTACAACAGACCCGTGCGTAGACGGAGAACGCTGGATTTTTTCTGAACTAAGAACTTGCCTTCAGACTGGTATACTGCTGGTATTCTGCGACAACCGCCTGGGACAACTCACCTTGGATAAATATTTCGGTTCACCGTTTCATCCAATGGTTTCTTTGTTATGACTCACCATATCGTTCATTGGTTTTTTGTTTTCTTTTGAATGGACGAGATCAATCCATCAAGTCGTGGATCGCTGATGTGACTGATCCAACGGCCACAATTAATTCACCCCTCTATATATACCCCTTCACTTTCTCTCTCCTCTTTTTTACTCTCTTCTCTCTCTACATTTTTCTCCATTTTTCGAGTGAGCTTGGTCTTGAGGCATAAGAGTGTGGCTTCTGAACCCTCTTGGTGGTGTAGTAGAAGTATTAGACTGGAATCTCGACCTTAGGCAAGTACTTCTTGCCAAACTCTTGAACATATATTATTTTATATTATTTCCTTTTTCTATGGTTTATGTGCTTTCTTTTGTCCAAAACGTGTTTTGTCAAATACGTTTTTTTTTTCTTGATTCTTGGTTACGGACATGTCCACGGTTTTGGTTTTTGAGTTGGGATATGATTTTCTGGTACTGGTGTTGAACACAGTAGGAAAAACTCAGTATCGGGAGTGATAAGTGAGCTTCCAGCACAAAACTCGTCTATATGCTATATGAGACTTATCCATAGTATTATTTCTTGCTGGATTGATTTTGGTGAAAATCTGCACTTAATTTCGACCCCGAATTTTGGACTTTACTGTGGTTTTCTATGGAAACCGAAATACTGACAGTATACCGCGAAACATCACCAGTATATCGTTGGGTTCCATTTCCATGGACACAGACTTGTTGTTTTATCAGTGCACCGCCGGTATACCGTACGCACCATACAACCGGCACATCCAAATTTGGTATTTCTCGATTTTTTTAGTTTCTTTTTGTTCCTTCTTGTTTGTACTTGAATATTATTGTCTGAGCATAATTTACAGCGATTGTTGATTGCTTGGACCGGGTTGTTGCAATGCCCGTGCCCGTGCACGAGGCTATCCTCATTACATATTGCTTATCTGGCACGTGTTAGAGCACCTTGTCACATCTTGTCGCACTATACAGATACACAGGTATCCTTTGTGTGTGTCGTGCTTCTTGGAGTTGACCTGATTATGGCAACGTATTGTTCTTGACTTGTCATTGATAGCGGGACATCGATACCATGTTTGGTATTGTGTCTAATATTCCTGACTTGTATTGTACATGGCTTGACATTACTTGACATGTACTGTATCGATTCTTGTATCAATTTCCATTGTAGCTCGTCGCATCGCACTCCATAACATAATAATCATAGCAACGTGGTTTGCTATCATGTCTCGTCTTGCATGCAAATATCAATCTTGTCTAGTCTTGCATATCCCCGAAGGAAGTATCATGTATAAGGAGAATTCAAGGATACTACGGCTTGAATTTAGATGAAAATGTTCAGGATAATTGACTAGTCTAGTCACCTAGATTCATTGGGAGAAGGTTTCCAGGTTACATGCAGTCCTTTTATTCCGGCCCCACCTGTAGATTTGGAGCTCTCCATCGTGAGGGACACACTTCCATCTCACCGGCGGATGATGCATCTTGCCTTGACTTGTTACTAACTTACCATCGAGTGATGCCTATACGAGCACACCTGAGGGTGGTGCATACTCTACTTGTACTTTTCTTTACATGATTAGCCTGGAATTGCAGGTGATATGACCATTTAAAATTCTCAACTTACATATATTAGTAACCAGGATTTGTGATAACCCTAGTTAGCTTATGTAGCAAGTAGTAACTTCATGATTGACTGTGATTGTTGGATATAGTCCATTTCCTTCTTATGTACTTTTCATATATCTTGTTCTTGTCTTTGATTCTTGTACTTGTACCTGTTCTTGATATTGTACTTACATGCTATACAAGATTCTTGTTACTTTACTGTCACATGTTCCTGTTTATTTTACATGTTTCATGTTCACTTTTTGTCACTTGTTTATTTATTTGATATCTTTCTATATATGTCTTTATTATGCTTGTATGTTGGTTTTAGTTCATAAAGTGGCTTCCTTTATTGGTACTTGCTATTTGGGGTCTGACCTCATTGGTTTTGTATGGCCATATCTCGTAACAGAGCCGGAGGATCTTCTGTTTCTTCTACTGGATGGTGTCACTCGGAGCACCAACAGACTGCCTGAGTGGGTTTTTACTTCATTCGCCCACTAGTTTCTATACATATTCTTTTGTGACGTTTAGCCACCGAGCACGTATTTAGCTCATGTTTTGGACTTGACATCTTGCCTATGGGCTAACATGATTTGTGTATATTCTATACTATAACTAGAGTTGATCATGTATGACTTATGCTCTTGCTAGTTCTTCATTTTGTACTACTAGCTTCATGATCATCTATATATACATAGTTTGGTATGTTTTACTATTTTATGTCTGATGATCATATATCTTGTATCTTAATTGCTTGTGATTGAGACGCCTATGATTGCTTGACCTATTATTGACTATTGACTGTATCATAACCCCCATATATTATACAGTCGTGGCGTATTTCGGATATCGATGTACTCAGATATACATAGCTGGACATGTCCGTCCTCGTTCTCTAGTATTCTTGTTCTGGGACGTGACATCATCCACGACTTCAGTTTCCTCTCTATACAATTCGAGTATCATAAGCTCACACTAACGAGCCCAATCTCAAGCTCCAGCCCTTAGCATTTTGTATTTTGAAGCATAGCTTCTTTGTTAATATAATTTCTTAATAACTAAGTGAAGCACATATCATCTTATGATAGTATTAGGTTGTTTGAATGAGCTTTTTTTCCTGGAAAATATTTCTATCACAAATTTTCCACCATGCGTATATTTTCCATGAAATTATTTTCCAAAAGTCTATCATTTTCCATATTTTCCTCCAAAATGGTGGAAAATAAACTGCCCAGGCCATAGGAAAATAACTATTTTCTATGGAAAATAATGACAATCAAACACCCAAATTAATTCGTGGAATTTTTTCCTGAATTCTTTTTCCTAGTAAAATAATTCCGTGGAATTAATTTATTTTCCACATAATTTCCACCTTGTAATCAAATGCACCCTTAATGTATATTAAAAAGGAAGCACTCAAGGATTAACTTTTTCCCAATGATAGAATCTTTTGAGGCTATTTTTTCACTTCTAGATGGATATACAGACTTACAAGTAGCATTTCCAGTGAAGACAGAAGAAAGACCTACCTTCACACAGCGAACCTGCACAAAAAGAAATGAAAGAAGCTGTCAGATGGAAAACAAAAGTAGTAAGATACCATGACTCCAGATCTTCATTTGAAGATAGCAAACATATCAAACCATGTTACTAATGAATCTACAAATTACTGCCAGAAAGTTTGAATTCTACATTTAAAAGTATATATCAAAAATATCATATTGTCTGCATTATTGATTATATCTTGTAAAGTAACAAGGAGATAGTACCTTAGTCCTAACTGAGAGTGGGTTTGCAACAACAAACTTGAAAAATTGTGGAAGATATTTCCGTTCGCTATCGCCATCATTGTATAAAGCTGTGCAAACAAGCCTAGAAGATTGGAGAACAACATACTCATCATCTTACTCCATTAAGAATAAAGTTTCATAAAAGAACAACGAGAAAAGATATTAATACTTCGGTGTGTAAGCTAGTTACACCTAGCATATACCACAGTTAAATCAGACAAGATATGTTATGGTGAATAACAGACTTAGTAACATATCTGACTGTTGTGGTTTCTTTTACCAACTATGTAATTCACCAGAATAAATCTTGTACGATCCAAAGGTGATGTCTGATAGGTGTAACTTACTTACGGAGTACTAGAACCCAACTTTACATACAACAAATGCACAGACAGAGAGAAACTTACGTGTGGGCCCCCAACTCCTTAATGTCATGTTGCACGATGAAATCGTATCTGCCTCCAGACCGTATTGATTCAACAGGTGATTTTGATGTATCCAACAATAGTATTCGTTGTCGCTCAGTTTGCATCTCTGCCTGAACTAAGCAGAAGGTATCAAGGTCAAGCATAATCATCTGCAATGTTCAAACTAAAAGTCTCCATATATATGTATATTTTCATGGATATGAACTCATAGTCTAGTGCTCTGCATTTGATATAAGCATAATAAATATAATTGGCCTCCATATGGCCTTAGGTAAAAGTAGTTTGTCAAAACGTCGGGTTCGGGTTGGATTTAGGTAATATCTGTACCCGAGTCCTAAAAGCTTTTTGGGTTCGGAACAAATTCCTTCCCATTTAATCAAGTTCATGTCAGTTTCTGATCTTACGTAGTCATGTATTAAACTATTTCAAAGTATTGTTTAATATACTTACTTAAAGTTAAGACTTAAGACAGCTTAAATTGTCGTTTACAGACATATTTTGGATGACTTCAAAAACAGTCCAACAATACGGCTGGTTTTCACATGTGATACATACTTATAATCATTATTGAATCTTGTTTATCTATGGTTTTGATAGAACATTCAAACTTTACTACAAGATTATGTGACAAACTTGTATGTAAATTGGTTTCGGATTGCTTAACAGGTTTCGGGTAGGATGAGATCATATCCAAACCCTAACCACTAAAAAATTCAGTTTACATTTGAAATCCAAACTATAATTATAAAATAATCAGATCGAGCTATCAGTTACCATTGACAAGCCTACTGTGTTGCATCGACATGAGAAACTGGTCTGTATCCGTCTCGTGCAAGAAACTATATCCGTGTCCGCATTGTGCAACATAGGTGACTATTTATTGACCTACCTGACATTGTTTTCATCCCGTATCCGTATCATGTCCCATCCATATCCAATCATGTAAGTACTCGTATCTGTCTTAGTATCGTGCAACATGGGTGACGACTTATTGACCTACTTAAAATGACTATATCCCGTATCAGTATCCATGCAACGTAACGGCCCTAGGTAATCAATTTATTACTACCGACTTTGTTTTTTTAGGTGATTCAAGAAAGAGGAATTAGGAACTGCAATAGGATTCGATCAAAGATATCACTCACGATCACAAATAGAACTTACCAACTTAGACAAATCTTCAGTCAGATGAATGAACTACCATATATCAACATTAGTCGAGCATTCAAATTTAGAGCACAACAAAATCCTGTTGGACTTTTCTTCATTTACTTATTATAAAAAGTTGTTTTTTCAGGTTTTGGTTCTACTAGATTTATTTTCTAAGGTTGTGGTGTCCTATTCTCAAGATACATGAACTCATGATTCTTTTATTCCTTCATAATTTTATTTAAATTTGGGTCTTACTCCTATCAGATCATGTGCTTCGACAAGAGACTGCGACTATCGAGGAAGTTGTACCAATGGCAAAAATAAATCCTCCAAACCACCATGGTACAAAGAAAATGGAACATATGGAACAAACAAACCAAGGTTCGTAGTATCAACCAACACTGAACTACGTATCGGCCGTATCATATCATTTTTGGCATGTCTAATCCGATACTGAACACTACTGATATTGGCTAATACCGGCATTGGGAATCTCTTTCCTGGTCAGTTCGACAGAAAAAAAATTACCAGGAGAAGTGATAAATATAGGGATATGTCATCACAATTATTCAGTGCCGAAAATCAACATGCTACAATTTGTCAGTAAGATTCATTATCGACACATTGAAGTTATTCAGTTTGTTGAAGAAGTATATTTATAGATTCACAAGATCCACCAATCTTAATATTATCTCATCCAAAGCTAACAAGAAAAAAATAATACATAGAATCACACTTAAATATATGAAATATTTTCTAGTTTTTCAAAATAGTTATAATTAATTTATATCTTTGTAAACGAAGAACTCTGAACCGAAACTTCCGAAACCAACGATACCGATACTCATAAATTCGAAACCGATAACGAAAACCTTGGACCAAACAAGGCACTTTTGGAAACACAGTACATGACTAGTATGGAACGGAGAACAATGGGGGCACGCTTCCTACACTAATGGTTCAGATCATGTGTGATATATAGTTTTCCTCCACCAGTGGTTATGAATCATGTCGCTTTTCTAATATAAAAAAATGCAGCCAAGAGTTCTTTCCATTGGCCTGGGTTTAGAATTTCGTATTGCTTTAAGTTCTGGAACATCAACGTTACACGACTAGGTACTCGGTACTTTCCACGATTTAGTACGGAAGTTCCAAAAAACAAATTATTTTGGGTCGAGTGATTCATGGTAACTCTAGTCCAAAGCTACTTTTTCATGACAGATTCACTTGCCTCTATCCCAAAGGTAGGATCCTAATATTTCTTTATTTAATTTTATATATAGATACAGCTAGATAAGCAAAGCTAGAACCTGACCTTGAATATGACATCAGTGGCAATATTGGTCATAGCCTAGGAAGCACGGACGCTCCAAATTTATTGTGTCCATGTCACCATGTCTGTATTTTGACATGCTGGTGTCCGGCGAGATAGGTCATAGCACTCAAAACTAGACAATCAAGATCCTAGACTAGTCGAATTGGAACAAAGTGTATATGCCCGTATCGATGGTTATATCACCAGCAAAGAGAAATCCTCCAAAGCTGCATGCCACCTACTTTCTCAGGGAAGAATTCACTTGCCCCTATCCCAAGACTGGATCCTAACCGTAGTTTGCAATATCGGACGATACCGATCTGATACGGCCGATACCGATACGGTTTGGCATGTCCCGATCCGATACGGCCGATACCGATACTGACCGATACCGACATTGGGGATCTCTTTTCCGGTCAATTCGACAAAGAAAATTGAACGAAAAAGACCAATCAACAAGCGTGTAAAAGTATAATAAGATTGTAAAAAACATGTAAAATGAAAGAAAACTTATCTATCGCATGTAAACCAATAGGCAAGGGACTACTATTTCATTCAATTTCAAACTACTAAGAAACAACACTAAAATACTTAAAATTATGCTAAATGTATAAATATATTTTCCAAAATATTAATAAATATTTGTTTTCCAATACCAGAAAATCTGATACTCCAATCCGAAACCGCCGATACTACCGATACTGCCGATACCGATACTCATAGGAATTGCCCGATACGTATTCTGATACTGATACTGCGAACCTTGATCCTAACTTATCTTTGATTACTTTAAGATGTTGTTAACCTAATGAATAATGACATAAAACTCCTAACAACCAGTTTAAGTTTTTCGTTGCTTGATATCCATACTCACCTATGTAAAATTTCTAACAAATCCTAGGATTTGTAACCATTTATAACAAGTACAAAAGCACAAACAACTTTTTATCCAAAAATATCAGAGGATTTGTAGCCGTTTACAACAAAGTACAATAGCAAGAAACATTTTTATCCTAAATTTTTGGGTCACCTATTTGAACCCTTTTATTCCATTCAACTTTCAAGGCCCATGTCCTCTGTAATGCTAACAAAAACCGTATCCTTCCTTGTGGCTCCTTTTAACTCTATTTATCGCTTCTCCTAACCGGTTTGCACGTCCAAAATAACCTAAGACAACTTACTCTCGTATCTTGTCCTCAACTAGCGCTACCTTCAACTTTCCACGAATACACTCAATTTCTTATCCTATCTTTTAGGATGTGTATGAAAGGCTTTCGAAAAAAATTGGGGTTTATGGAGTACGCCTCCAAACTCCAATCATTCAACTCCGGTGCGTTTGGTAACGTTTTGGAGTTGGATAAATTCCAATCCTAACTCAAAAACAAATCCCAAAATGGACATACAAAAATTGACTCTTTTTGGTATTTTTAACCTAACTCCAAGTGCCACCATCTTTCCTCTTCTCCATATTAAACCCTCATCTCATTTCCTTCCCCCCCCCCCCCCCCCTTTCCCCTTATATCTCCCTCTTCTTCCTAGGGTAGCATCTTCTCCCATGAATTTCAATGATTTCTCATTTCATTTTCATATTCTAATGGTAGGATTTTGGAGGTTCTGTGAAATGGTAGTGTTGATTTGCATATTTGAATGATAGCTTTGGGATTATCGTGAAATTGTGGTCGATGAAAATGGATAGTATTTATTTGCATATATGAATGGGTAGGGTTTCATATTTCCATGATATTGTGTTTGATGGCAATGAATAACATTGGATCTGCATATTAAATTGTTATGGGATTTTTTACTCCATGAAATGTTTGGATGATAATAGTTGAATTTTGGCATTCTATGAAATTATGGATGATAGTTGTAGATCTAATTTTACGCATAATTTCAAAACACAAAATTATATCTTCCTAACCAGTGTATGTTTGTCTGCTCTTTTTGGATTTTTATCCTTCCAAAACGATACCTTCCCTCTTCTCTTCTATGAAACCCTTCTCTTTCCTAGGTAGCATCATACGCCTTTTGGCATGCCATCCAACCATGGACTTCAACGATCTTCTTTTGATTTGAATATTTTAATAGGTAGGATTTTGGGGCTTGTGTGAAATGTACTTGATGACAGTAGTCAGTGTTAATTTGCATGTTTGAATATGTAGAAATTTTGGGACTATTGTAAACCTGTGGTCGATGAAAAAGGTTAGTGTTTATTTGCATATTTGAATGGGTAGGTTTTTCGTTGGTAACATTGACTGCATATTGATTTGGTAGAATTTTGGTGCTCCATGAAATTTGTTGGTGCTGGGTGGGATTGCCAACCTACGTGGAGAACACCCCGGAGTACGATGACGTCATCCATGTGTTGGAGAATCTCGGAAAGTCGAAGGTGGCGAAGGTGGCTCGATTTGAGCGTGTATCAAAATACATTGAAAAAAAATAATATCATAGCTAGAGGTATACCGTCTAGTACAGATTTGTTCCAGAACTATTCTGACTCCAAAATGACATTTTTTGGTACAACGCAGGTATACCGATGTCGGAACTGAAGCAAATTGGATGCTTTATTAACACCGTTGGATTGAGATCAACGGTCTAGATCTTTTCGGAATTGAGGTGCTTTAAATAGATCTTTCCTAATCCTAATTCATTATCATCATAATCAAGAGATCAAATTGAGAGATTTCTCAAGTTTGCAACTTTCTAAGAGAGGTAGAGAGAAATTCGTAGTTCGGGAGTTGATTCGAGGAGAGATATTTTCGAGGAGTTCTTCATCGATTCTTCCTCGTCATCTTGTCTTCGGTAATCTTCTTTCTACTCATCCATCTATTGAAGTGTTGCAGTGATCCGTGTGATTCAGGAGAGAAGTTTGTAAGAAATCGATGCATCTTCTTATTTCATTAGTGGAGGCCTTTCCGAGTTGGACTCCGATCGTTCTGTGGGTTTTTTCCGTCTGGATTTTTCACGTAAAAGTCTTAGTGTTTGCGTTGTGCTTTCTTTGTGGTTTCGGCTATTTTTGTACGACTTTACTTCGGTCCTCGTCAGATCTCATCGGTTTGGGGAACGGTTTCCGCGTTTCGTCCCGAAACAAAATTACGGAATATAGTTGTAGTATTATTTAGATAATGAAGTTTAAAATCATTTCATTCTTCTCACAATTTCAACACCGCTTCCCGAAAATAAAACCTAGTCCCCTAAACATCCAAACTCCAGTTTCAAGTATGAGAACTCCAACCTAAACCTAACTCTATTTTACGAAACTTTATTCCCGAGCTAGGCATTAATGTATGTGGCAACTCATCTATTCCTGCTACTTCGCTCGTCCTCTAAACATGTTTGTTAAATTTCCCAACAGTCGAATCGGGAACGAAGGAGATCGAGAGCCTGACCTTGATGATAACATCCCTGGCGTCGAAGCCGGAGCTGTTGTTGATGCTGATGTAGCTGCAGAAGGTCTCCCCCAAGTAGATCGCGCCGAAGGACTGGGGGAGGATGAGGAGGCCGGAGAGGGCGAGGGCGTCGGTGGGGCTCTGGAGGCGGAAGCGGTCGCGGAAGCTGAAGTCTGCGCTGTCGTCGGAGGAGGAGGGGGAGGAGGGAGGGGGCTGGTCGAAGGGGTCGAGGAGGAGGGAAGGGGAGAGGGGGTCGTCGAGGAGGTCCTCCCCGGCGAGGAGGTCAGCGGGGTGCAGGCGGAGGAGGGAGTCGTCGGCGTGGAAGGAGGGGCGGCAGAGCCGCATCACGCGGAACGCCAGGGAGTGCTGCCCGGGGGTGCCGGACTGGGACGACATGGCGGAGAATAGAAAGGGAGAGAAGGGAGTTGGGAAGAGAAAGGGAAGTAAAGGTTTTAGTTTTACTCCATTGTTTCCATAATTTATTCAGTGGGCCGAGCTCGCCGCAATAGTGTGTCCGGTTAGCATTCATCCAAATAAAACTCATATTATACACAATTTTTTCTAATAGTTGCATATTATTTTAAATATTCGAATTAGTATGTAAATTTTAAGGATATAAAATTTTAAATGTATTTCGTATAAATTATTAAAAAAATGGCACAAAAAATATGGTAGGAATCTGTTTAATTAATCAAATTTATCAACCTATTTGAACATGTGAAGTTTCTAACCTCAATATTTATATTTGACGAATATTTGATCGATTTTTTAACGTATTACTTGCGTTGTACCGATTTATACCCGTACATTTCTTGTCCCAATTTTTTTTCCGTTTGTCGAATTACTAGTTTGCTTTGACTCCCCACCAATAGTAGCATAACATACCAAGAAATAGTAAGAGAAGATTTGTTGTTTCCGAAAGGCTTTTTTAAGGGCACCACACTTTTTACTTGGGGCTAGCCCAAAAATGTTCAAAAAAAATTACAAGTTTGTCATCCATTTTTTTACTTGGGGCTAGCCCAATTTATTCCAGCAAGTAGGACTGCTAACATGCTGGCAGTCCTAGGACTGCCAGCATGTTGGCAGTCCTAGGACTGCCAGCATGTTGGCAGTCCTAACATATGTTAGGCAGTCCTCGGAGAAGAAGAAGAAGAAGAAGAAGCAGCAGCAGCAGCAGATGGGAAGGGGACCAGCGCCGCGCCCTCGACGCCCTCCGCCGCCTCGACCTCCCAGTCCCAGCCTCGCTTCCCCCGCGCCCTCCTCCGCCGCGCCCTCGCCCGCGCCCTCGACGCCCTCCGTCGTCCCGACCTCCCAGTCCCAGCCTCGCTTCCCCCGCATCCTCGACGCCCTCCGCCGCCCCGACCTCCAAGTAATTCTTGTAGTCCCCTTAATATTTTTTTAGAATTCCAAGAAATGCAATAAGGTTAAACCCAAGAAGTCACTCCCATGCAAAGTGGTTTGGAGAAGACCATTTTAGTTTTTACTTTAGGACTTCCGTTCCGTTGTTTGTAATTTGCATGAACGATAAAGGTGTTGATTGTTTAGGGTACTCCAAGAAGGTGTTCATATATTGAGTTATTGGTGGTAAGGAGACTTGTGTGGATCGCCATAAGAGACCGGACACATGTGTGACTTGCTACGCCAATGAGATATATCAATAACCATATCTTGATCAGAACGTGATTCAAATATGTTGTAGAATATGATTTTGATTTCTTGTGAAAGTAATTTGGATTTGTTTTGTGTTGTCTGATGATCATTAAAACTTTTGATGTTCATTGCAATTCAATCCCCAATTATATGTCATGTAAGGAAGGAGGGAGGCATCCCCCCATAGGTCTTGGGATAAAATCATGAGAAAAGCACATTAATTCCCTTGTTTGTGGGGGGGGGGGGGGGTGGCTTGTGGGGGTGATTATATGAGGTGGGTGCGGTGCAGCTGAGATGCAGGTGTGGTACTGGCAGTGGCGGATCCAGGATTACAATCCACTGGGGGCAAAATCATAAAAGGCTTTGGGGACAACGCTCTTGAATTTTTTTGGGTATAAATATTTTATTTTATTAACTAGTACTATTTTTATACAATAAAGTATTACATCTCACAATTATTCTCTGCAAGTTTTCATACTTTGAAAGCGTTTAATTAGAACATCATTTGTAATATTACTAACAACTCTTTTTCTAAGCATACAAGATAATTATTTAAAAACTGATCACAAATTCGGTTTCGTAAATCCTCTTGACAATATTCATTGTAGAGAAGCATCTTTTCACACTTGCTTTTCCTATAGAAAAAATGCGGTGATCTTACTTAGAAGATATTCTCATCCATCATCTGTTACCATTTGTAATCACCTCTTAGGGGCTGTTTGGATAGAAGTAACTTTTTGGAAGTGTAAAAGTGGCACTTACAGCAAGTTGAGTTACAGTGCACTTGCAGCAAGTGACACTTTCCAAAATGTGTTTGGATAGAGTACTTTTTGTCTCTTGCAAGTGGAAGAAAAATGAGTATGTTGTTTGGATGGTTGTTGAAAGTGAAAAAAAGGAGTTCGATTGTTTGGATGGTGGTTGAAAGTGGATGTTGGAGTTGGAGATATGGTAACCAATAATTAAATTAATTACCATAATAATAATAATTATTATTATATTATTATTATTATTATTATTATTATTATTATTTATTAATTATTTTATTATTATTATTATTATTATTACCACAAACTCTCCTCCACACACACAGAACGCATGATAACATTAAAAAAATTTCACCAGGTAATTTTCTTCTTCCCACGAACTCTCTCCCACACAAAGTAATTTTTTCACCTAACAATCTCTCTTAATTTGTACCGTCTCTCTCTTTGTGTGTGTGTGTGTGTAATTTTCTTCTTCCCTTAATTTTTTGTTTCACCGCTCGTGGTCGACCGACGCCGACGCGCGGGAGGAGCACCGCGTCGTACAAGGAGGAGAGGTCGCCGGTGGCCGCGTGGCTCGTCGAGCTCGTCGTCGGTGGCCGCGTGGCTCGTCGAGCTCGTCGTCGGCCGCGTGGCTCGTCGAGCTCGTCGTCGGTGGCCGCGTGGCTCGTCGAGCTTGTCGCCGGTGGCCGCATAGCTCGTCGAGCTCGTCGCCGCGTGGAGTCGTCTCCGGGATCGAAGTGTTTTCTTCATGATAATGAGGAGGAGCAACCGATGTGGGTGGTGGTGTTGGCACTGTCACTGCGACTAATATTTCTTGGTCGAGAATGGCGGTGACCTTCTCCTCGCTCCACTTTCCTTTCTTTCCTGCGGACTTTTATGAGGAGTTTCCTCTGATTTTTTGGATGTCAAAACTGAAGAAAGGATGGAGGGACAAGAACTGCACCCCCATCATTTCACTTCCAAAACCTCATTTTCAAGGGAGCAACCAAACATGGAAACTCCATGGAATTCAGCCACCTACCAAAAAAGTGGCCAGTTGCGGGCCACTTTCACCCAACCAAACACGCCCTTAGCCACTTTAACAAGTGCTATAGCATTCAAAATGTCTTTATATTTTCTTTGCAAAGTCAATGACAACTCCTTTGTGATCTCCAATATACTTATCATCAATTGAAAATTAAAGACAAAATCAAATGACTAAAAAAAATGTCATTGGGGCCTGGGCCCCCAGTGGCCTGAATGTGGATCTGCCACTGGGTACTGGTGTGGGAGCCCTTGGGATGTGGTTGTAAGCTTAAGCCTTCTGACCGGGTTTGTAGGCCTTTGGGATGTGGTTGTAAGCGTAAGCCTTCAGACCGGGAGATCTAATATAGGCTTCGGGATGTGGTTGTAAGCCTTCGGATTAGGTTCGTAGGCCTTCGGGCCAAAATAAATTTTACTTTCTTCAAAAAAAAAAAAATCTCGAATATGATTCAAGTTGTTAATAGGATACGACAGAATCTAGGACGTTTTTCTCGAACCCTTATGAATTGTACCATCGGATAAATACATGGTGTTAGACCCGTAAAATTTGTGAATAAGTGTATCCTACCACGCAATTTTTTTATTGTTATGGGCACCAATAAAAATTACCTTGTTCATAAAAAAATCTCGAACATGATTCAAGTTGTTAATAGGATACAATGGAATCTAGGACATTTTTCTCGAACCCTTATGAATTGTTTCATTGAATAAATACATGGTGTTAGACCCTTAAAATGTTTGTGAATAGTGTATCCTACCACAGATTCTTTTTAAATTTTGTTATGGGTACGGTTTAGTTTACTTAATAATAAAATCAAAATAAAATATCTAAAACATAAAAGGTATTGAATTGTAGTGTTACTCAGAAAAATAAAGATAAAATAAAAAAAGAAATAGAATTTGAGAAAGATAGAGGCATTCGTTATGATTTTTGTTTTTTTACTTTGACTTTCATCTGTTTTTCTCCCTTAACCAAATATCATAAATGTGTTCTCTCTTTGATTTTCTTTTCCTTTCTTCCTATGAAAGGAGTGAATGAGAAAAGGAAAACCAATGAAAGAATGTTATTGTGTGATATCCCGTTTCAAAGCTTCCATATGAATGGAAAAAGATACTCTCCACCCTTTTGCATTGGAGTATATTAGTCATTATATATATATATATATATATAATATATATATATATATATAAAATATATTGAATAAAAGGTACTATATTAATAAGGAGAAATCATACATACATCACACCAACCAACAGGTGTGTATAAAAAACACTAGCAATCCCCAACCGCCTACCCTAGCAACCAACAGGTACTATATTAATAAGAAGAAATCATACATACCATCCAACCAACAAGTGATATTGTTTATAAGCCCTGACATGGAGATGGCCCTTCCTTCGAAAACCTGCAGTTGCGCTCCCGCCATACATGTCATACTACCGACAATAGCCTGAGTCTGACCTGTCTGTATATCTGCTATCATTGGCTTCTCATCCCTATAATTTTCATCTACAATGGATGGTAATGTTGCCTGGCTCCTGCTAGTCAAACCCAACTTTAGCCTGTAATACTGTCAGACGCCATCGGAGAAAGGACACTAGAAAACTGACGATCGCGCGAATCGACACCCCTTCTGAACATAACACAATAAGCGTCTGAAAGCTGAACTCCAAAGCGATCCAGTCTCTCCTTAGTAAGTAGTATGTCCCGAACTGCCTTGTATAAACACAACTTCATTTTGACTGCTGCAACCTTCAACCATATAACGTCTACCCACGACACCTTCGGGAACACTTGTCTAACCCTATCATAGGAAAGTCGATGGGAGAATTTGCCTTCTTGCGTCCCATCCCATTCCCAGTGATCACCGCCCCCTCCCGAGATCGGCTTCCTCCTTATTTCCTCTCCGAACCACCGATCTATGTGTCTGTCTGTGATGTTCCACCTCCCATTTGAGATAAGAACATCCACGAAAACATTACGACCAATGAGTTCGTATGTCGGCCACTCCAGTCTGTCAATGAAGCTGTTGTTGTTGAGCCAAGGATCCAACCATAAGCTAGTTGAACGTCTGTCACATATCACACGACTAATGCAATGCTTCAACGTCGACCTTTGTGATAAAATCTTCTTAAAGTAACTGAGAAATTGTTGTTACCTGCAATAGTCCAAAAATTACCTGTGCCAATGTATCTTTCCCTCATCCATGCCGCCCACATGGATTTTCCCTCCAAGAAGCGCCAAGCTAGCTTTAATATAGCAACTTCCCGGAGGGTCGAGAGCGAACGGAGTCCAATACCCCCTCCTCTGTTGTTTGACAAAGCTCTTTCTAAGCTATTGTATGCAATCTCCCTCGCCAAACAAATTAGCGCACATCCGCTCAATATCTTTCATGGTACCAATCGGGTGATAAAGCCTGGAGCCAGTAAGTAGTAATCGCTAATATGATAGATCACACCAGCTCTAAGCATCCGCCAAAGGATAAAGTTGTGATTGCCACCCTTCCAACCGGTCATGCACATAATTTACCAGACCCATGCATTCCGAATTGTTGGCATAGTTGATCGACAGAGGTAGTCCAAGATAGCGAACAGGGAGCTGAACTTGTTCTATCCCAAGCTTCTCCGAAAATACTCCTTTTGTGGGTAGTCCTTGCTGAAAAACACTTGTGATTTCTCCTTATTCAGAGTAAGACCCAAAACGTTTCCGAACTCCTCTTGAACCTGAAGCAAAGTAGATATACTCTCTTCGATGGCTCTATAAATACAAGAAGATCATCTGCATATATTAAGTGAGAAACAGTAGGCAAAATGCGACAAAAAAGCGGGGTAATCCTTTTCGTATGCACTGCCAAATCCATCAAGCATGTATAATACTCCATAACTATAGTAAACAAATAAGGGAGAGAGGGTCCCCCTGGCGTAGTGCTTTGTTACTGCCAAAGTACCGGAACGGCTGTCCATTGATAAGTATCGAGAAGGAAGGAGTAGAGATGCATTCCTCAATCCGGTCCACCCACCATCTATCAAACCCTATGTTGTCCATCACTTTGCAGACAAACTTCATGTTTACTATATCGTGTGCCTTCCTTAGGTCGAGTTTGATGCAGCCTTTCCTCCCTCCTGCCTTGTTAAACTCGCGAACGAACTCGTGAGCAAGGAGACAATTTTCTACAATTGATCGTCCTTTGATGAATGTCGCCTGGTTTGCTGATATAAGCCCCTGTATTATCTCCTGCATTCTGGTACACATAAGATGAGTTATAATTTTATAAAAAAAATTTACAATATGCGATTGGTCTAAAATCACCTAATGTTGTGGCTCCTTCTTTCTTTGGGTCAGTATAAGAAATATATGGTTCATCTCTCTCAGAAGTCGACCGGATGTGAAGAAGTCATCCACCACCTGTAGCAGCGAGTCTTTGATCTGGCTCCAGTGCTTCTTATAAAATACTGTATTGAACCCATCAGGTCCAGGATTTGTTTGGGTCAGCATTCTTTGCAACATGTTATATTTCTTCCATATCACTTGATGACGGAGAATCGTATTTCTGTAGTGCCTTGTCCCTACATCGTGCCCCGTTTCCGTCCACGGGGTGCGTGAGAAAGGAACACTGTCGCTATCGATTCGGTCGGGATCGATAGGTCGGAATCGGCCGAGTCGATCGAACGGGAACGGTTGAATTAAAATCCATTCCATGTTATGGAATGGCTTCTTCGGAACTAAGTCCCATATTCAGCGGGTTGCGCCTCGAGGATTGGCTATACGGCTGAGTCGGAAGAGACCTCCCGTTGCTCTGATTTTTATGTCGCACTTGATTTGGCTTTGGCTTTGGTTTTCGTGAATGCATTTTTCGTGAATGTTTTCCAAATGAGTTTTCGTGACTTGCGTTTTCGAGCTTCGCATTCATATCGAATTTCCTTGAATTATACAGTGTTCTAATCAGTTGTGTCATGACCCGCACCCTAGAGTAAGGGCACGAAAAGTGGGTACGTCCAGCCTACGCCGCAGTGTCGGCAGTAGAACGATGTCCTAGGTCAATCATCTAACAATACCAAGTACCTGTACATTTATACTCTCCGAATGGAGGTGACATAACAATATACATCTCAATCACATCTAGG
>JANAVB010022087.1:0-24923 GCA_029216955.1 Iris pallida
AATAAACCAAACCCCCACCTACCACCACCCCTTCCATTTAAATCCTCCATCTCCTTCTCTCTCTTCATAACTTTCCTTCACCATTACTTCTTCTTCTTCCTCGTCACTCTCTCCACCTACCAGGAGAAGGCAAGTACATCTTGCTTCTCCTTCACCCATTTTTGTGGTTCATTTGTCTTCCTCTTGTGATTCTAAGAGAGTTTACTACTTAGCATTTTTGATTTCTTTGGCTTATTTCTTCCAGATCTAAGTTGTTGTATTTTCGGTTGTCCATGGGTTTTGATCTCCCAAACTGGCGTGCTTTCGGAATAGATAGTTTTATGTGGCAGAGCTTCTCATTCCACACCATTCTGAACCATGGGAACTTTATTTCTGGCTTGGAACGAAGGCTCCATAAGATTGGAGTTCGGGATTTTTAGTCACGCACACGTCTTTACGTGTTAGCGTGAATTTTTAGTCACGCACACGTCTTTACGTGTTAGCATGAATTTTTAGTCACGCACACGTCTTTACGTGTTAGCATGGATTTTGAGTCACGCTCACGTTCTTACGTGCCAGCGTGAATTTTGAGTCACGCTCACGTCTTTACGTGCGTGCGTGACATTTGAGTTACGCTCACGTCTTTGCGTGCGTGCGTGGATTACTTATCACGCTCACGCTGTGCGTGCGTGAGTTACTTATCACGCTCACGCTGTGCGTGCGTGAATTTCTTATCACGCTTTTCACGCTCACGCTGTGCGTGCGTGAATTACCTTTCACACTCACGCTGTTCGTGCCAACGTGAACCACTTTTCATGCTCACGCTGTTTATACGCTCACTCCTACCTACTAAACTTGGCGTACCCTTTTTACGCGTACGATTCTTGCGTGACTTATTGGCCTTAGCATAGACTTGTTGGCGTGACTTCCTGACCTGGATGTTTCTATTTGTTCTATAATTTATTCATTTAATGGTGGCATGATAATTCTCCTATTATATCCTTACGCCTTTTTTTATAAACTCGATAATCTTAGCATGTTAATATTTTTGATACATATGGTTGTGTAGAACGTGCCTTGTGTCTTGACTGGTTTATGGATACCCAGTAAGGCTGGAACTTAACCTTGAGAGTTATAGACTCGACCCCATTTAATACTAATTGACTTTCATGCCTTGTCACCATTGATAATAATGGTTATCTTGACTAAAATTGATCATGCGTTCCTAGTTGGAACTAAGAGACTGGCTAGTCGTCTTATTGAATTAAATGAATGAGACACGTTCATGTAATGAACTATTGTAATCGATTAGCCGATCCCGAATATTGACATACAGGCATGTGCAGGCTTCAATTTATTTATTTTTCTACAAAGCAGCATGTGTACTTTATGGTCAAGGCATGATTACTGCGTGGTTAGATTTGATTGTTGTATTACGCTATGTAAGACCTACAACCTAGCCGCAAGGGTATCGTTGTAGAGTTGCGCATATCGTACCCCGTACGAAAGTACTCATTTGAATGACCATGATCCACGGCATGGGATTTCACTCAACGTAGAGACTATTAAGTTAAATAAAATAATAATTGCATGGAGAGAATGGATCCCCGAGTTCTTACATGGCAACCCTCTTGGGACTAGTAGTGCCCGACAGGCCGGCTGGTTCCCACAGATACTGTAAACCTGCCACACGGGCAGGGAGCGGTATCTGCTTATATTATTATTGTATATTGTATATTGATGACGGACGTCCCGCTGGGACTCGTCTAATTCATGATTGGCGCAATTGATTGACTGGATAGACTAGCCTTGCTCGCACATAGTAAGAACTGAGGAATCCCTATTTGCATAAGTCCAGGATAACTTGGGACTCACAATAGCAAGCCGTAGGAGTTGATTGGCCGTTCAAGATGATTTGTTTGTGTACTGTACCTACTCTGTCGCCTAACTGAGATGATCAGAATGTCAGGACATGACGGGCCAACTTCTGTCCTTGTTTGGTTGGGAGGTTGGTTCGAAGTGTCGTGATGTTATGTGAATCCTAGTGGAAAGCAGAGATCTATTATTATATTCTCTTACTTACTGGTTTAATCCTTCATATCGTACTTTCTTGTGGTACTTGCTATTAGAGGTCTAACCTCTCTGGTTTTGCATGGCCAGATTTAGAGCCGGTTCCTGAGGACTCAGCTTACTTCCACCTCCAAGATGGTCAATACTAGGGGAATGATCGCAGGAGGACTCGAGTGGGTTCCTTACTCCACCGTTCGTTTTGTTATTTACTTCATACTTAGCCGTTTGGCACCGACATGTTAGTCGAATTGTCTTGCACTTACTTTTACATAATTGTAATTAAGTCAGACTGCAGCTGATAACAATTGTGTATATGTTACTATACCATCTGGCTATGTTTTGTAAAGCCAGATCTCAAGAACATTTTGACTAAGCGTTTGGGATGCCTTACTGCTTTATCTTACATGTTCTCTATTCTTGCTTCTTTTTTGAATGATTGAGACAATAGATGTGACGTGACCATAGTAAGACTTTCATATAGTATGCACCCCCTCGTCTGGTTAGACAGCATTGATCGTATTATACGGTATTCATCTACCCGTAATACGTAGCTGGCTGAGTCATTCCCCCGCTTTCCAGTATTCTGGTTCTGGGACGTGACAAATTGGATCCAGCTCTGATACCAAATTGGTAGGTCCTCGACCTAGATTTCCAGGAACAGGTGGTGATTTCATCGGATTTGACATAACAGCAAGTAAATTGGGGAAGAACTACTTTATTGAATGGAAGAACAGATCTACAAAGGAAAATTGCAGGTAAATGCTATAGTAAATTGCACTAAGAAATAAAGATACAGCTCACACATAACTTCTCATTCTTCTCCTCTCCTTTTATAGGCAGTTGTACTCTTCCAGCTATAATGACAGGCTGTGTAACCGAATGTCAGAGCTGACGTGGCAAATTGTAAATGAGGTGGCAGATTGAGTGACGTGGCTGATTGGGAGGGTGTGGCTCATCTTTGTGGTAACTAACTGATGCACCCAGATGCACCCAGGCATGGTGGTTGAGCCTGGGAATGCATCAGCTAGAAGGAGTCTAAACGAACGAATTTCTTGACAAACGCGTAAGTGTGTCGTGTCTGTCTCCGTCTTCGTGCAACGTAGGTTAATATGTATCATAATTGTTTTTTTAGAGTTATAAAAATTATTTCACATCAAAGTGTGATTCCTTAAAGTTCAACAGGTTCTTGATATAATTGCAACTCAACTAGTTTCCTGAAGAGTAATAATTAATCCTAATGACGAATAATTAGTAGCATTGTGTTAGAAATAATTGTGTCTGTTGATTCATGAGATGAAGGACAAAATAAATGCGGAAGCAAAATCGTACCTGAATTCCTTGCTAGGCTTGATGGATCTTGAAGCGGTCGTCCTTTTGTGGGGTTCGATCTTCCAACTTGCTACGACCCTTAATGACAAAGAAGAATCCGAATCCTTTGTCTCTCTCTTTCTGTTGATGGGGATGCAGAAGAGAAAAAGAGAAAACCTCTCTTTTGGTGGCCGTATAAGTTGGGGACCATAACCCTAATGAATACACATATTTATATATGTGTTGATATTTCTAATTTGGCCCCTCATCAAATTAGAATTATCTCCGGTATCTACACATTAATTCCATGACAATTATACCCTTAAGCCAATTTCCAAATAGACCACTTTAATTTGGATTAATTATTTAGATAGCCCAAACACAATTAATTTTACATATGTGGCCCCTAATTATTGAATAATTCCAACAATCTCCCACTGGGCCACATATGTAACCTTGTAATTGTGTTAACCTTAGTGAGCTCATAAATTGCTATCTTAATCTTTAGGGTATATCCGGACAATCTCGTCCATTAACCATATCAACATAGGATCAAAGCGGCATTCGTCACATATAGCGTAACTAAACCATCAATGGTCACATATACCAATATAGCTAAACGACATAGATCAATCATGGATGCGTAGCATGGAAATTACACGCAATGTGATCAATACATGTCTATTTCCAACTGGTCCTCCTTAACTTTAATGAGATCAATACTTTAACATAATGAAAACAGAATGAACTGAATTTTCATATATCTGATCAGATAAATATCCAAATACTTTAATACATAAATGTGTCCAAAACCAAATAGCACCCAAATACATAAAATACAAACTCCCACTATATTGCCATATTCTTAATTAACACCCATATGAGCAGTATGCTCATGAAAGACCCTGGATGATAATGCTTTTGTGAGCGGATCCGCTAACATAGAATTTGTCCTAATGTGCTATATGGACACTATAACCATTCTGAATTCTTTCCTTTACAACTAGAAACTTTATGTCAATATCCTTTGACTTATACAAGTTTTTGTTGTTATTGGAATACAATATTGCTGATTCATTGTCACACCGTAATTTGAGTGGTCTTTCAACACCCTTTCTTGTAGGCGCAGCCTTATGACAAGATTTTGCAACTATATTCTATGAATAGATGCCTCACAACATGCTATAAACTTTGCTATCATGGTGAAAAAAAAAATTATGAGTGCATGTTTGACACTCATCCAAAATATATCTCCACCAATCAACATAATCTTATGTGGATCTCCTGCTGTGTTGGCATCCAACAAAATCAGAGTCGGAATACCTTATGATCTCCAGAATTATCCGATCTCCTACAAAGAGCATATAATTTCTTGTTCTCTATTAATTACTTAAGTAGTTTGGCTGCTACCCAATGATCCATCTATATTTGCTTAAATATCTGCCTAACATCCTAATATGTACACAATATCCTGACGTGTACATACTTGAGCATACATTAGACTCCCTACAACTGATCATGAAGGAAAAATCTATTGTATTTTTTTAATTTTAAGGCTAACCTTAGGGCACTTGTTTGAGACCGAATTTGTCTCCTTTAACGTGAGGTGTCACCTGGTTTGCATTGAATACTTTAATCAATATACAAAACCAGAAAATTATTCCTACTCCCACTGAACTTGTGATACACACAATCTTCAACAGTGTTCATTTCAAAACCAAACGAGATAATCACTTGAAGTACCTTTGACGAGAAGCTTGCTTGAGTTCATAAATAGATTTTGTCAATTTGCAAATCATATTCTTTGGGTCTTTCGACACAGTTTTTTGGTTACACCATATAAACTGTTTCATCAATGTTACCATTGAGAAATATCGTTTTGACATCCATTTAATGTAATTCAAGATCAAAATGTGCAACATGTGCTATAATTGTTTTAAAGGAGTTTTTCAAAGATACTGAAGAGAAAAACTCTTTAAAATCAATCCCAAAATTTTGAGTAAAGTCACTAGCTACAAGACGTACTTTATACCTCTCCACATGACCCTTCGAATCATTCTTGGTTCTAAATGTCCATTTGCAACCAATGGACTTCATACCTTTTGGTAATGGGACAAGTTCTTAAACTTTATTGTCTTGCATGGACTTATACTCCTTATTTTTTGTATCAATCCACTTTGAGAACTGGAACTTTTCATGGCCTGACGGAAGATGATTATAGATCATCTTCCAGTATCCACGATTTTCCTCACGTTCCTAAAGAAATATGACAATATAATCCGAAATTATATTTTTCCTTTCTCTTGTGGACCATCTTAACATTATCGGTTCTTGAGGTTGTTGAGTTTGTTCCTTAGGAATAATTACCTTATCTTGAATGTGGTGCCATTACATTGTCGTTGTTAAGGTATTTCAACAATGACTTATAGAGGTAATTCGACATTGTCTTATTGAGGCTCCGAATTCACTTCTTGATCATGACAGGTATAGAATCCTGCACATCGTCAAAAGTGATAGTAGAAATCGTAATTGATTCCTTCTCAAAGACAATGATCCTGACTTTATTTCTTCCCCAAACTCAACATCCTCAAAAAATATTATACTTCTCATCTCAAAATTTTCTTTTGTGTGGGATCGTATAATTATTATCCCCTTGATTTGTCAGCATAGCCAATAAAGTAGCTGCTTACAATTGAACTTTGGTCTGCATTTTCTTTACACATTAATATAGACATTAAAGTCTATAGAGTCAATAAAATCCAAATCTCATCAGACACAAGTCGTTCAACTCTATTTCTAGAGATGTGACCTAATCGCTTATGTCATAATGAGACTAAAAATATTTATTGTTAATTTTGTGTTTAGTACCACATGACTCCACTTGCAAGGTTTTATTTAAGCTGCAATAGTTTCAACTGAATATAGGTGATCATAAACCTTAAAGGAACCGTTACCAATAATATTTGGATTTAAAGATAGACTAAACTTATTATTTTCAAATGAACAATGATAACCAGATTTGTCCATTAAGAAAACTGAAACTGAATTTCATCTAAAAGACGGTACAATAAAAGTGTCTATCAAATCCAAATAATAATCGGTTTCTAATAATAACAAAAAATGTACTATTGCTTCCATTTCTACCGATTTGTCGCCACCCACATAGATGTATCTTTCACCATCAATTGGCTTTCGGTAGCTCAGGTAACCTTGTCTAAACACTAATGTGGGTAGTAGCACCAGAATCTAACCACCACGTGTTTTTAGGTACTAAATCTAAATTAATCTCAGAACAGACCAAATTTAGAAATGTATATTTCTTTATACGCCATGCGTGATACTTTGTACATTTCTTCCTTATGTGTCCTGTCTTATCACAAAAGAACAACCATTAGTTTTATATTGTTGTTTCTTTTGATCTGGACCCTTAGCAGCTAATATATTCATTTCTTTTTGCCCTTAAAGTTTATTCCATTAAACATGAAAATTAAAATCTTATTGGCAGATATTTTAACAATATTAAATGTAAAGAGAACAAAGCAACAAAAAAATAAACATGCTCTAACAAATAACCAAAGCGTAAAATATAGTCAAACAAATTCAAATAATGGTGAATCCTATCTCAAGATACCTAGTACATCATTAATATCAAGTCTTTGGACAGTGATATTAACTGCAAGTGGTACTCTTGGTGTAATGATCAAACGTTGACAATAAGTCATGTCAAATAATCAGCCTATCTTTGGATCGGGTTATTATTCACATGTAAACCTTATAATTGTCACACATTTATCACCACAAGTATGTGTGCAATTCGGCCAAGTATTAACCTTCCTTTGGACCGGCTAATACCCGCATGAATGTACACACAAACATCCAACATCCCTCATAGACTATCTACGCAAGAGAGGTCACTTTGGCGACATCTTGTTTCAATGGGTCTATTTAGAATATTAGACGACTATTGCTAGTCACAAAAGGCACAAAAAATTTGAATGTTGACTAAATTTTACAAAACTGAATCATGTCCAAAATCTTATATACATGCATATTTTAGATTTAAATAATCATAATCAACAGATTAGATTGTACTGAATAAATGCATGAAAAGATTATACCAAATAAGCCATAAAGATTACACCGAAATTTATCTACTATATGATAAACATGTGAATCTTTTGCATGATCTAAAACATGAAATTTAATTTGAGTAGACTTAGTATTATCAACTTAACAAAATTCATGTAATAATTTACCCAAGACAAAAATCTAACTTTTCTGTAGATCGAATGTAAATATTCCAAAAGATTTCTCTTTAATCATTAACCAAAGTCGCCAAAAGATAGTGTCGCCAAAAGAAGGAATGTACTGGGACATAACATATTAAAATTCAAAGCGAAAACTCTTCGAAAACTAATCTTAAGCTTTTATTGAACCTTTTGCACAAAACCAGTACTATAAAAAGAAAACATGAACAATGGCATAACCATCTAAAACCCTTATTTTCTCATTTCATTATATGTATCCAAATATCTAGAGGAAAAAAAACTTTAGATTAGGTTGGAGCATGATTGTATAATACGTGTATATACATATCACCAATTTGCATCCTCAGAACCCATATGATTTCTACCTATGGATTATTTATAAATAAATAAATAAAATTCCAACTATCAGATCCGAAATTCATAAGAGTCAAGACCAGCCAAATAATATGAAAGAAGAGGTTCAATTATTATGCCGACGACGAATAGCAATACCATGAGCAAAAGGAAATCTTTACTTCTCAACAACAATAAAATAGGTACTTCTGAACCAAAATTTTGGTCTTATGTAAATAAAGCAAAGTATTGTAGTGCATTAAGGAAGATGACAAGCTATAGTGGACGAACACTGCTAAATGGTATTGAAAAAAAAGTTGTGTCGACACAATTGACTACTTGAGTATCATGACCATATTTGTTCTCATCATGGGAACAAAAACCAAAGAACCTCTACGTGATATGAAAGAAAGCACTACTACGCATCAGATCCAACCACCAAATTTTTTTTTTTTTTTTTTTATAACCGAACCCCATAAACTGTAGGCATGATCTGAATTTTTAGATCTGAATATAATCTACCAACAACACAAGATCCGAATTAGCATATGTTGACCTAATTTCTTCTTCTTCTGACGGATCATTAAAAGGAAAATTTTGATCAAACAACCGAAACCCTTAATTAAATTAGATCTAACAATCTAGGATTTCTGAATACCAACAACAATAAAAATTGAATCTTGAAACTTCAACCTCATGAACCAAACAAGGGAGGCTCTGATACCACTTGTTAGAAATAATTGTGTCTGTTGATTCATGAGATGAAGGACAAAATAAATGCGGAAGCGAAATCGTACCTGAATTCCTTGCTAGGCTTGATGGATCTTGAAGCGGTCGTCCTTTTGTGGGGTTCGATCTTCCAACTTGCTACGACCCTTAATGACAAAGAAGAATCCAAATCCTTTGTCCCTCTCTTTCTGTTGATGGGGATGCAGAAGAGAAAAAGAGAAAACCTCTCTTTTGGTGGCCGTATAAGTTGGGGACCATAACCCAAATGAATACACATATTTATATATGTGTTGATATTTCTAATCTGGCCCTCATCAAATTAGAATTATCTCCGGTATCTACACATTAATTCCATGACAATTATACCCTTAAGCCAATTTCCAAATAGACCACTTTAATTTGGCTTAATTATTTAGATAGCCCAAACACAATTAATTTTACATGTGTGGCCCCTAATTATTGAATAATTCCAACACATTGTGCTTAATTGATACTCGGGTCTTTTGGATATACATTACTGTTATGTTTATTTTAGATATACATTGGTTTCTTTAGTGTACTAATCCTGATGCCTAATCATTATTAATGCTATGTATTTGATAGTTAGGGTTTTAAGCATTTAATGGAGATTTGTTACTGTTCTTCTAGGTTGTTGCCGCAATCATATTTAAGGAGCGGCGAGGTGAGCTATTTTCTTGTTTGCATAGCTGTGAAAGAAAAATAACTTGGGATTGCTCCCTACAGTTATGTCCTATGCTGCACATACACGGATAAGGCACTACACCGTTTTAGGCTTGGCAACACAGAGTTGACACCTATTTTGGAGTGGCAGTGCCGTGTCCGATGCGTGTCTGACACAATGCTGACACGACAAGGCAATAAGTTTTGGTGTGTCCGTGCTTCCTAGGCTATGCCATTTGATATAGGCCCGTGATGCTATACATTTTATATATTGCCATCAGCGTAAGCCAATTGCCTTGTCTGATGATGGCCCTTATGACCGATTCATGTGCCTTCTTTCTGAACAAACCAGGAAAGATCTTCACAAATGATTGAGGTCTAGACTTAAAAATATACTAGTGCATCCTGGATGTGACAAATCAAAAGTGTCATCTGAAAGGTCATATATTTCAATTCTCATCAAAACAGTTACTTGTGAAAACCACATTTCATGACATATCAAAATCAAAAGTGTCATCTGAAAGGTCATAGATTTCAATTATCATCAAAACAGTTACTTGTGAAAACCACATTTCATGACATTTTCTTTTGATTACTTTGATTTTTTTTTTTTTTCTTTCTTTCATCATTTACTCTGAATTTGGTTATTGTATTCTCGTGTATGTTCTATAAGTTCTTTGAAGATATTTATTTAAAGAAAATTTGATATAAACTAATTATCCACCTAGTTGCTGATTTCAAAAATGAAGGAAAACAACATAAAATAGCATAGGCTGCACCCATATGGTGTGTTTTCCTGCGAGATAATTATAGAAGTCGAACACATTGATTTAGTCTTTAGCTCTATTTTCTTGTTTTGAAGGGAAAATGGTGGGGATCCATGTGCTTCATTAGAAAGAAGTTAGCAACAGATCCTCCAGGAGGAAGTAGAAACGGGTCCCAAAACACAAGAAACTCACCACATTGATACAATGAAATTACCATCTAATTATCTCATAATCCCCCACAACATTAGAACAAAGTAATAACTCTCCAACACACTGCCTAAACAAATGCAACCCTCCAACAAACTGCCCAAACAAATGCAACTGATGTTAGTTGATTTTGGGTTGTGACCTAAGTTTCTACTCGCATAGCTTATCATATATCGATTTGCTTATGTATCGTATCGTGTATCGTATGATAAAATAACTCTAGGAGTTTAGGTCTATACTTCTAAATTCATATAGGAACTTGAGTTACTATAGTTTTCTCATAATTACTTTATTTCTTTCTTTATAAGTCCATCTAGTTCCATAATCCAGATTCTTAAGCATATATTACATGACTTGAGTAAAGATACCGATATTACCTATCAGCCTATATGTATCGTATCAGATCAATCGATACACAACGAAATGGTAGAATCACGTATCATAAGATACCTATCGTGAATCTTAAGATACAACATAGGTCGTGGCCACCTCTTGAAGCAATAATGATCCATTTGAGCACAGTGGATTGGCCTATCCCTAGTCCAAAAATAATGTATCATCAATCTACTGCAAGTTATGCAACAACCCTTATTGACTCTCTTTAGGATAATCCGCGATAAGAGTAAGTATGATAGGAGGTAAATGATCGGAGGTAAATGATCCGCTTGCTTGAGTCCTCTAGCACATCAATCTCCCTAACCTTACAGTTATTAATCAGAACATTGGATTTATAACCGAAGCCATTGCATAATCCATTTAGTCCACTTAGGGCCGAACCCATGATTCTTAGGGCTCTATTACTCAGTCGAGTCTACTACATTATAAAGCCTTATCAAAGTCTAGTTTAAGGAGGATTCCGTCAAATTTACTCCTTTGGCACTCCTTAATTACTTCCTGAGCTAAGACAATATTTCAAGCATATACCTTCCCTCGTTGAATAACCTATGGTAGTCTCCTAATCTTGATGATCAGTTGACAAGACTTATTGGCTTTACATCACTAGCTGCTCGAACTTCTTTCAATGAGACGGGGCTAAGCGATATGTAGTTGTGGGATGTAAAGATGTCCCCCCCCCCCCCCCCCCAATTTCCAATTATCTTGATACCCATCAAGAAAATATCTTCTTAACTATCTTTATATGTCTCTTTAAAGTGAAAGTTGACTCACATCTCGCAACTGCCTATCCACCCTTGCTTTACAACCTGAGTGTAGTTTACCCTTTAAGAGACTTCCTTCCCTACATACTGCTCTAATTTTTCTTTGGTGACATAACATCTAAAATGCTCACAAAACAATAGTTATTGTATTTTTGAAATAGATACAAAGCAGCAGGCAATTGTAGGTGAAGAACCTTGGAGACAAGGTTGATAACTTCTTTCTTAGGCTCATTAGATGCCTAACAAACCTAGTATAATATTTAATGGCATCAAAATATCACCAGATTACAAACCTCATATAGAATTATTGAACAAAGCAGAGAGACTAGTTTTGAAAGGAGCTAGTTGTTATATCCACATTGATCCTTTGTGAAGGTTCTAATAGGGGTTCCAATAAGAGTTGTTATATTAATGCTTGCTGTTCTAAATTTGCTTATATTTTATACTCCTAGTTGTAGTTGGTATTTAATGGAAATTCTCTTTCAGGTTTCTGCTGAAACTATAAGAAGCAATGTTGAGAAAAGCTTTGGATCATTTAGTGATAGCCAGGGAACGCACCATGTGGTTCAGGAGCACCTGCAGCTCCTTGATATTTGCAATCTGGGGAGCCATTCTGTTGACATGTCCAATATCTTGAAGAAATTTTATTCCGCAATAAATCTTTTGAACAATCACGCACTCTGCCTTGTAGAATAGGAAGGTCAAGTTTGAGAAGGTTCGTCCTTGTGGAATCGGATGCAGAAATTGTCTGATACCACTTATGCAGATAACAGAAAGTTTCAAAGACCCGAACAACTCTAGGGAGAAGCAACTAACAGTTCGTACTCCTGTCTTTTCACCTCTTCTTTCATCCATCCACAATACCTTGGAAGGACTTGATCAGATGCCATTACTTGATCTAGTTGTGAGGAACAGGAAACTAAGGGGTGACACAGTGTCCCACAATTCCCGCCTATTCTCAATTTATGCAAAAGGGATTTGCTTGTTAAAGCGAGTGAGGAAAAGAGTAAAGAAGTTTCTTTTAGCTCTAAGAGAAGGGGATGACATGCCAGAACCATTTGCTAAAGTATTGTCAGTTATGCGTTTGTCCCTCAGGCAGAAAACGAGATGCGCCGACATATCGGCATCAGAGTTATCCCTTTTCACCTAAAACAGTATGTGTGCAGAATGAGATATTAAAAGCTCTTTGGTCACTACCAAATTTTAGAATAAAAGAGCTCAAAGCTTTGTATCCCTTTGTAGATCCAGAGGCTAGGGTTCTGATGAGGAGTTTTAGGAATAGCCTCAGTCATACTTGATGGAGTATATTTTTCAATGTGATGCTATAGAAATTCCAGACAAAGTGTTAAGTATTCTTGCCTGCCTAAACAGGTCTCGACGCCGACCCGTATTGTTTTCAAGTGAGTGTACAGAATGATAGCAGTCTGCTTAAACAAGTTGTATCAAACCTATCAAACCTGCTTCAAGGTAATATGACTGATGAGACGTCAGAGCCTTCGAGATATAATGATGACAATGAAAGGGGAATGATTTTCAATTGGATGAGACTGACTACTGCTAGATATCTGGTGAACACCAACAAATGTTACAGCTCTTGCTTAAATGAAGGGGTAGGAACTACATGGTATTCATGGACTGCTGTACACCGTGCACCTACAATCAATAATTAGAGTTACCTTTTACGAGTTACTGATGCTTATGAAGCTGGTGGTTTCATCAAAACATAAACTGGAGCAAGGAGATTTTTCTCCAACCATTAACAAAAGAGTTATCCTCTGGATCATATGGAAGATCACACCGATGATTTTATCTCAGGGAATTGCAAGCTACAGCAAGACGACATGAACCCCTCCGAGCATTTCCACGAGGAGGAAATATATTTGCAAACCGAGCATACTGTTCAGGGGATTGGACGCATCAGAGGAACCTTGATCTAGGAGATCTGTGACGAGACTAGTTTGGTTGCTTATGCTGGATAACTTTACGCAAGAATAAGGTAGAGACGTAGATGAGATGTCTAGGTATTATCTTCTAGGTGGCTCCTCATCTCCACACTCTCAGGGTATCATAATGTTATTCTTATTCATTTGCGTAAACATGATCGTAAAAGTTGCTAACCAAACAACTGTTCTGTTCCCGATTATCACCAGGCGCTGAGGACTCAAGTGCTCCAAAGGAGGATGCGGGGGCTGAGATTCTTATTCAAGCCGTAGAGAAGTGTTGGAATATTTAGTATGTCATATTTAGTAGATTGTATTAGCATAAAGGATATTGGAATATCCTGCGGACATATTTGATATGCCAGAATAAGCCACATGATATTCTATCATTGTAATATTGACTGTAAGGCTATATAAAGCCAAGAGGACTATCAATAAAATGATCAATCAATTAAAACATGGTATCAGAGCCAAGTTTCCACAAATCATAACCCTAGCCGCCACCAACCGACCCACCCCTCCGCTATTCCTACCAAACCCTAACCCTAGCCGCTATCCCCCCTTTCCCACACACGGTCAGAGCCTACGCGCGCGACTAGAGCCCACGCACGCGCGACCAGATCCCACGCGCGCGCGGCCAGAGCCCCTGCAGTCCCTACGTTCCCCGTCGCGGCGGCTGCTGCTGCTGCTGCGGTGCTGTTGCACGCGCGCCGGGCGCCCCCTTCCCCCACGGTGCGCACGGCTCCTGCGGCTATTATCGACACTGACGCACGCGACGACACTCGCGTCACCGCTGTTCGGATCGTTCCGAAAGTTGACACCGAAGGCCTAGATCTGATAAAAAATATGTTCGGATCTAGAAGCGGACGACGAGGACGAGCGTGAGTCGTGTGACGGGTGTGATGTGATCATCGAAGAGGAGGATCGATGGATGAGATTATCAAGAAGCTGGATCCTGCGGAGGTTGCGACGTTGATAAAGCTGATGAAGATGTCGGCTGGTGAGAGCACGACAGGAACGTCGGCGAGGTTGGAGCTTCCCTCCATCGATCTGAAGCTGGATGGACGAGCTACCTATCTGAGTTGGTCACGGCGGGTGAGGCGTGTAGTGCCCCGCTCCGCGAAGGCACTAGATAGACAGAAAGATCAGATTGCTGGCTCTGCAACAGAAGACGATTGATCTGGGTGAGTGGACGAAGTCTCATTTGCTGATTCGCTTACGCCTAATAAGAATATGAGTTTTTGATTGAATGCTATTGTTAATAACAAGATGGTAAATCATTGAGTATGCTTATAAGAGAATCCACATGTTGCTATGCTAAGAACAAGAAAAGAGATAACTTGTATGCTAAGAAGAACTGTTGCTTGCTCATAAGAGACGAACTAAATTATGTATGCTAAAGTAGAGATGTTGCCTTTAATCAAAGAACTGTTGTCATGCTTAATAAGAAGAGAAAAGAGAATGCTCAAATGTCCATAAACAGTAAGTTATCAAGAGTAGAGTTCATGCTTGTTGTTATCATTGCTTGCTTAAACAAAGATTGTTCATTGTCCTTCGATTGTTGCTATAAAGAAAGAGATGTACAGAGAAGGCACTTTGTGCTGTTAAAAGAAGATACGGCTTGTCCGTATAGAGAAAAGAGTAGAGCTATTGGCTCGATTACATGAAATAGAAGAGATGAATATGTTTACAAGCTGCTTGATTGGTGCATGGTAGTTTTATATGATAGCTGCATTTGCATTGGTCTAGACGGCTTGTGCACAAGTGGTAATCTCTCGATCGATTCTGGGGGCGTCCGGAGTCGATCGGCCTAGGAGAGAACAGGACACCTGGGACTAGAAGTCCCCGCAGTAAGAGGGGATGTCAGTCTATTAGTAAGATGGGCTAGAACGTCCCAACTGCTAATATGGGTAATGTCCATGGACTACAAGAGTTATAGTCATGCATATAGATAAGTGTCGAAAGAATATTTTGCTAAGAGCTAACAATGCAGAGACGAACAGAGAATAATGTTGGTTTTATCATGTTTATGCTAATCCTTGTCTTGTGCAGGGATGGACGGTCGGCTATGGTAAGAATCACTGAAAAGTGATACATATGTGTTGCTTAAGTTTCCTATATGAATTGCATGCAGAGATTAATCCATTGTAAAGAAATGCTATGTTCTACTAAAGAAAAGATATGATATTGTACTTATAATTGTCCCTAAGAGTTGCTTGAACAAAGAAATGATTATGCTTATGCAACACGCTGCGCACTGCACATGAAATGAATAGTCATCGTGCTTGAATTGAACAGTCCCTTGTATGCTTGAGATGAAATGAAATGAAATGAATTGTGGCTTTTCAAAGATATTTTCAAAAGAGATGCAAACTGACTATGTATGCATGAAATGAACATAGGTAAAAAGTAGTAAGATCACATCAAAATAAATATTTTTTCACTAAATGAACAGTGATCTTTTTAGACAAATGTAGCTCTTTGTTTACAATCACCAGTATGCTGATATACTGACCCACCATCAGTCTGCATGCAGGTGCAATATGCATCGAGAAGAATAGTCCGAAACGATAGTCCGAGCCTCATCCTCAGGAGCCAGAAATCAGAAGAGATGCCGAGAGATGACATCTGTTGTAAGAGTTGGTTTTGTATATAAACAGATGTAATGTATGGGAACGGGATCATTGTAATCTATAAAGTTCTGAGAGAATGTAACATTGTATCAGAGAGAATCGAGAGCTTGTAATCTGTTCAAATGAAATCAATAAAGAGAATTATTTCTTGTTACCATTGTGTTAAATGCATGTATTCTGAAATATGTTCGCTGCTACTTCAATTATCTGCAATATGTTCCGCTGTGTATTGTCAATCTTGTCTATCTTGTCTTGTTTCAGGTCTTGGCCTTGTGCAAGCGCAACTTAGGCTTGTACGGCATCACGCCTTAGCGAGGACGAACGGTCTCACAGAGTCCGAAGCGAGGACGAAAGGACTCTGCAGGATCGGGGCGTGATAAGGCGAACTCTCGCAGGAAAGAACCTGGAGGGGTTCCTGTTGGGCGAGAAGACAGAGCCGGACGAGGGCTCGGTAGGACATGACGAGTGGAAATCCACTCATATGGTGATCTACATATGGCTTCTCAACTCCTTAGTCCAGTCTATTGCCGTCACAGTAGACGGCATTGAGATGGTAAAGGATGTGTGGGAGAAGTTGAGGCGGACCTATGATGGTGTGGGGAACAACTTACGTGTCTTCCAGATCAAGGGGGAGATCGACGACACCGTACAGGAAGAGAAGACGGTGCAGGAGTATGCCATGGAGTTGGAGCGTATGTGGCTGGATTATGATCACATCTCAGATCGGGTAAGCTACGGGGACCCGAAGTGTAAAAAGAGACATGTATGTCTACATGAGAGGACGATGAAATTTCTCAAAGGGCTGACTGTAACATTTGCTCAGAGGACGGTCCTACTTCTTGTCCAACCGAAAATTTCCACTCTTGAGGAGGCTATCTCAGCCATGATCCAGGAGGAGACATGCATCAGGCTGCAGGCGGGGACAAGTGGTCCTTCTGAAGCAAAGTCAGCACTGACGGCCACCAGCTCGGACGATACATGGCCTAAGGGAGAGGCCTGGCAACACAACCGGCAGTACTATAACTGCGGGGAGATGGGCCACATCGTTATGCTTGTACCAAACCACCTAAGAAGGGAGATTCAGGTGGTGGATGGGGACAATTCGGTGGATGAAGACATTTTGGAGGACGTGGCTGTGGTCGTGGGGGTCGACGAGGCGGTCGAGGAGGTTATCGGGCGAACCTGCTGGTAGTATAAGGAGATGGAGGAGCTGGCGGCATCTTTACCGAGGAGGATCAGACATTGGTGGACATGCTGGAGATGCTCAGGAGGAAGCAACGAACGTCAAATGATGGAGACAGGAGGAGTGCAACAGAGGAGACGTCCACCTCATTCTTCGCTGGAGACAATACCGTCATGTATGTCCATCTATCAGAAGGTACTGACGACTCACTTGTTCTTGCATCCATTGCTTCCCTTAAATCGTCAGACTGGATTATCGACTCGGGGGCATCTCGGCATGTGACGGAAAATGCTAGTGAGTTCTCCTCCTATACTTATTAGCAAAACAGACAACATTCAGACAGCTGATGAGACACTTTCCAGCCAGTGGTGGTAAGGGTACTGTTAATGTACAGATTCAGTAAAATTATCCAATGTTTTACATGCTCCATCCTTTTCAGTCAGTCTTTGTCCTAGTAGTTATAATCCTTCAACTTAAATGCATTGTTTCTTTGATATCCCTAAGGTAATCTTCCAGGAGAAAGAGACGGGACGAAGACTTGGAATTGACCTTGGCATAGGGACTGTGGTACCTGGATCGAGAAGGACTGGACTCAGCACTAATGTCTATGACAGAGAAGGGCTGGTATGGGAGGGACTGCAGTTGAGGGTGAGGGGAGGATACTTGATAATTCATCATAGGAGGTTGGGACATTCTCCTTTGACACTTTAAGTAAATTGTATCCAGATATTATGAAAAATAAATAAAGAGAAACTAGTGTGATGCATGCGAGTTAGGCAAACTTATAGGGGTTCATTATTGGTACGGGCCAAATGAGCTTCTGTTTTGAGTAGTACACTCGGATGTTTGGGGTCATGTGCAAACTAAACTATGAATGATTATAAGTACTTTTGTCCTTCATTGATTGTGCTTCTCGTGTCACTGGTTGTACTTGATAAAAAATAAAGTGATGTACCTACTTGTTTTTGGGATTTTCACAAAACATGTCCAGACTTGGTAGGGACAATTGTGAAGGTACTGAGGTCTGACAATGGAACGGAGTATACAAACAGAACACTGCAGAATCTTGTCAGCACAGGGATACAACATTAGACCACCTGTGCATACACCTGCACAAAATGGCGTAGCAGAAAGGAAGAACAAACACTTTTGGAGGTCGCAAGAAGCATGATAATCGCATGAATGTCCCACAGAGTCTGTGGGGACATGCAGTGTTGACAGCAGCTCAACTAATCAACATAATGCCTTCAAAGGTCCTGGGATGGAAGTCCCTATGTGAAATATTGTAAGGCATAGTGGGATGCCCACTGAAGGTGTTTGGGTGCGTTGTTTGTTAAGGACAACATGCCGTCAGTTGGAAAGCTTGATCCTAGAGCAGTCAAGTGCATCTTCGTGGCTACTTGGCGACTCAGAAGGAGTACGTGTGCTGGAGTCCAGTGGAAAAGAAGAAGTTTGTAAGTATGAATGTCCACTTCCGAGAGCATGAGCCATACTACCGTCAGGAGGAATCTTCAAACCACATGCCTAATACTGCCAGTATGAGGCGAGGAGGGGGAGAAGGAGAGCTCGGTGGTGACGATTTAGGAGTTTGGCATGGCCATACTACCGTCAGGAGGAAACTTCAAACCACATGCCTAATACTGCCAGTATTAGACGAGAGGGGAAGAAGGGAGAGCTCGGTGGTGACGATTTAGGAGTTGGCATGGAGACACGGTTGAGGAGCAGGAAGGTGAAGAGGAACATGGGAAGGAGATGAGAGGTGTTAGGCCTACGGCTCAATGAGAGTACTTACCTACAACATGAGAGGGAAGCAAACTGTAGGACCAGTACCTACAGTGCCAGTGCCAAGTTCCTTGCCTGCGTCCATCTCGACTCCTGAGACACTACACTACCACCACCATTCCTTTCAGGTGATATCATTCTCCCTACTCCTCCCACACCATTATCAGTACGGAGGACCACTCGCAGCAATGCAAAAAATCTTCCGAACAGATATGGTTGAGACCTTGCTCAGTTTGTTTCTTATGACCACATCTTTCTTCTCATGGAGCATTTATTGGTCTTTGGATAGTATTACTGTACCTAACAATTGGCAGGTTGCCAAGAACGATCCAAAGGGAAAGCGGCAATGCTCGAGGAGTTGGGAGCTCTTGAGAAGAACCACACTTGGGAGCTAGTGAGACTGCCAGAGGAGAAGAGCGCAGTCGGATGCAAGTGAGTCTTTACTGTGAAGCAGAACCCAGATGGACAGGTTTGAACGTTACAAAGCTCGACTGGTGGCAAAAGGATACAGTCAGACGTACGACACGACTATGACGAGACCTTTGCACCAGTCACAAAGATGAGTACTGTGAGGACCCTGATTTCTTTGACAGCGAATGGTGGATGGAAGCTACACCAACTGGATGTGAAGAATGCATTTCTTCATGGGGATTGGTGGAGGAGGTATACATGGAGATACTACCAGGATTCGGTACAACCAGACAGTGGGCCAGGTCTGCAGGTTAAAGAAGTCCTCTATGGACTAAAGCAGTCCCTCGGACGTGGTTTGACAGATTCATGATGACGATGATAGGGATGGAATATCAGCAGAATAATGCTAATCATACTGTATTCTTCAGACGGAGTGGAGGCCACATCACCATGCTTGCGGTGTATATGGACGACATGATTATCACATGAGATGATGAGCAGGAGATCGTCCGACTCAAGGGAAAGCTTGACAGGAAATTTGAGGTAAAGGACCTTGGTCTTCTTCGCTACTTTCTTGGGATAGAGATCGCTCGAGACAGAGAGGATTGTTCTTTCTCAGAGGAAGTATGCATTAGACCTTCTTACAGAGAAAGGATGTTGGGGTGCAAACCTGCAGCAACGCCAATAGACCAGAGGTTCAAGTTGGAGGCCGAGGCTGGAGACTAGTTGATCGAGACAGATACCAGAGACTGGTGGGCAAGATGATTTATCTGAGCCACACACGACCTGATATCTGTTTTGCAGTGAGGGTGGTGACCGCTACATGCACAACCCATGGAAGGGTCATATGGATGCAGTGTACCAGATTTAAGGTACTTGAAGGGTGCCTCGGGAAGGGGGTGATATTCAAGAAGAACAATCACGTGAGCATTGAAGGCTACTGTGATTCTGACTGGGCTAGCTGTGCCGATGACAGAAGGTCTACCTCAGAATATTGCATATTAGTAGGAGGCAACCTAGTTTCCTGGAGGAGTAAGAAACAGTCTGTGGTGGCCAGATCGACAGCGGAAGTAGAGTACAGAGCTGTGGCTCTGGGAGTGCAGAACTGCTATGGTTGAAGAACATGCTGGTATAACTGAAGCTGGATCAAGAAGCCAAGATGAAGTTGTGGCGTGACAACGAATCAGCTATTAGTTTCGCCAACTCCAGTACAACATGATAGAACCAAACACATCGAGATTGATAGATTCTTCATCAAAGAGAAGCTGAATAGCGGATTGCTGAAACTTGGCCACGTTCCGACCAGGAATTAGGTAGTAGACGGACTAACCAAGGAACTTATCTCTGTGAGCATGATTAGAGGATGTGACAAGATGAGCTTAGTGAATATCGTTCGTCCATCTTGGGAGGAAGTATTGGAATATTTAGTATGTCATTTAATAGATTGTATTAGCATAAAGGATATTGGAATATCCTGGGGACATATTTGGTATGCCAGAATATGCCACAGAATATTATATCATTGTAAATCCTTTGTCCTCCTTAGGCAAAGATTACAGTAACCATGAAAGATTCGCAAACTCCTGCGAGCACTTACCAAGAACTGGATTCCGAAGGTACTGCAATCATTGAAGGGAACGATCTCACAACTATGTCCCTCGAAGTACTCATGGGTAAGCTACTCACTCATGAACTGGAGCTACAAGATTTTGAAGAGCCTGCACCAAAGGAGAAGATGATCGCTCTCAAGGCTCAGCACAGAAAAGCTGCTGAAGGTGACTCAGACAGCAGTGGATCTGACGCTGAAGATCAAGCACTCCTAGCAAGGAAGTTCAAAGATTCATGAGACTGAGAAGAGAGTCAAAGAGAACAACAACAACAACTGGTATCAAGAAGATGCTGTTTGCTATGGTTGCAAGAAGAAGGGACACATGAAGAAGGATTGTCCCACAAATCATCATCAAGCAAGAAGAGCAACAGGTATGAAAAAGGGAACTTGAAGAAATCAACATCTAGAAGATATGCCAATACCAGCATATGGCATGAAAGTGAAGCCAGCGACTCAGAAGACGAACAATCAGAAGACGCTGCAAACGTATGCTTTATGGCATCCGATCAGGTACCTACTGAACCTGTAGTTGATACTTATGATGACTTCACCTTTGAGCAATTAGGAGATGCCTTCAGTGACCTGATGATGATTACAAAAACTGCGTAGCAAATATCAGACCGCTAAGAAGGTACTCAAAGAGTACAAATGTGAAATAGGTAGACTTACCGACCTACTAGCTGAGGTTAGAAATAATGTTAGTGAGTCTGGTGAGCTTTCTTCAACAAAGCTCTTATTACACGAGACTACCAAGTCATCTGAAGAGAAAGACAAAATTATTGACCAACTCAAGGAAGAACTTTCTATAGAGAAGAAAAGTCTCGATATGCACAAATCAGAATGGAATCACTCACTTCTGATTATACTAAGTTGTATGACACTTCCAAAAGATTGGAAATTAGGTTAGAAAAACAGCCTGAGCCTGCTGCTTCCTTCCCTAACACGTGCACTTACCGAAAAATCGGAACATTTCCAAGCCAAACACTGTCAGACCTAACCATAAAACCTTTACCCCAAAAGGTAAGCCCAAACAGAGATTATAGGTATGCTTTTCTATACTAGAAAACCTAAACCTACTAACCATGCACACCACTCAGCTTTCAACACTCGACATGCACAATGTCATTATGTGGCCTTATTGGTCATACATCTGCTGTGTAGAATGAGAAAGCTTGTTGATTTAAATGTTTATGCTTGGATACCTAAAGCTAACAATACAGGACCCTACAAGAAATGGGTACCAAAAGTTTCATCTGCAAACTGTTTTGTAGTGGAACACCCTCCTATGCTAGAAGCAAATGGATCCTCGACAGCGGTTGCTCACGGCATATGACCGGTGACGCTACCCTATTTGCAACACTGTCGAAGAAAAAGAAGGAAGGCTATGTCTCCTTCGGTAATAACTTGAAAGGGTATATTATGGTATCGGTGATGTTGGTAAGTCTCCCTATCCTGTGATTAAGGATGTCTGTCTGGTTACCGAGTTGAAACATAACCTACTCAGCATAAGTCATCTAGCTGATCATGGTTATGGCATCAACTTTGGCAAAGACAATGTACTATAGTTGATAGCTCAACTGGTAGTACTATCTTTGAAGGTATCAGGGAAGACAATATATGTTTTCTATTTGTTAGAAGAAACTAACATTTCAGGTAGATGCCTAATGGCCAAGAGTGATGAGAGTTATCTATGGCATATGAGACGGTCACGCTAATATGGATACGATCTCAAGATTATCACAAAGAAGCTAGTACGCGGTTTACCGGACATTACATTCAAGAAGGACTCGGTATGCAGTCAATGTGAAAAGAACAAAGCTACCAGATCCACATTCAAGTCAGTAAACGCAGTATGTACTACTAGACCTCTACAATTGCTTCATATGGACTTATTTGGTCCTAGCAGAGTTGCTAGCTCGGAGGTAAACTTTGCTTTTGTAATTGTAGATGATTTCTCTAGATACACCTGGATATATTTCTTGACACGCAAGAATGATGCATTATCCGAATTTGTCGCCTTTTGCAAGAAGGTACAGAATGAAAAAGGTTACATGATCACTCGCATAAGAAGCGATCATGGAGGCGAATTCGAGAATGCTGATTTTGAGCAATTTTGTGACACACACGGTTTTGTACACGAGTTCTCATGCCTTAGGACTCCACAACAAAATAGTTGTGGAACGTAAGAACAGAACTCTAACCGAAATGGCCAGAGTGATGTTAAACCAGTTTAGTCTACCCAAATATTTTGGGCTGAAGTGTCAACACAGCTTGCTTTGTACTCAATAGAGTTCTAATTCGACCCAAATCGAAGAAGACTCCTTTTGAGTTATGGTTTGATAGAATTCCATCTGTTTCATACTTTAGAATATTTGGCTGTAAATGTTTTATTCTCAATACAAAAGACAATTTGGGAAAATTTGATGAAAATGCCGATGAAGGTATATTTTTAGGTTAGCGACCAAGAGCAAAGGATACAGAGTCTTCAACAAAAGAACCATGATCATCGAAGAGTCAATCAACGTCACTTTTGATAAACTAAATCAGATGACGACGATGACAATGACGAAGATCCAACTGTACAAGCTCAACATCAGCTGATCCTCAAACCAAGCTCTGCACTAGCTGAACCTCCTAGAGAAGATCCAGGAACCAGCTACCTTCAGAATTACCGAAAATGTTGAAATTTACAGCTGATCATCCAATAGTTGGTAATTGGTGATATTACCAAAGGACTAAGTACTCGTTCATCCAGTAGAGATATTGTTTCTAGTGTTGCATTTATTTCACAGCTAGAACCCAAAACTATGATGAAGCATGTAGTGATAGCTTTGGATAGATGCTATGTAAGAGGAATTAAACAATTTGAACGGAATCAAGTTTGGGAACTTGTTCCCAGGCCTATTGATCATCCGGTCATTGGCACCCGTTGGGTATTCCGAAATAAACTAAATGAGAATGGTTTTGTGACTCGTAATAAGGCTCGACTCGTAGCTCAAGGATACAATCAGGAAGAAGGTATCGACTACGATGAAAACTTATGCCCCAGTTGCGAGATTAGAATCCATTCGCATGTTATGTGCATTTGCATGTTTCATAATTTCAAACTATTTCAAATGGATGTCAAGAGTGCTTTTTTAAATGGTTTTATAAAAGAAGAAGTTTTTGTAGCACAACCTCCAGGTTTCACGGATTTCAAAAACCCTGATCATGTTTTCAAGTTGAAGAAAGCCTTATACGGTTTAAAACAAGCCCCTCGTGCTTGGTATGATGTTTAAGCTCTTTTCTACTTGACAACGGTTTTCAAAAGGCAAGGTTGACACTACACTGTTTATTAAGTCTTTTAATGGCAAACTTCTTTTAATTCAAATATGTTGATGATATTATTTGGATCTACTGATGAATCTCTGTCAAGAATTTTCTAAGTGTATACAGAATGAGTTTGAAATGAGCATGATGGGAGAGCTGAAATTCTTTCTCGGATTGCAAATCAAACAAACTGATAATGGGACATTTATAAATCAAGCCAAGTACACAAAGATTTGCTAAAGAAGTTTGATCTGGACAATGTCAAACCTATTGGCACTCCAATGGCAACTTCAACAAAGCTTGATTCAGATGAAACAGGCAAGCCAGTCGACACACGTAAGTATCGAGGTATGATTGGTAGTTTACTTTATTTAACTGCTAGTCGTCCAGATATAATGTTTAGTGTTTGCCTGTGTGCACGTTTTCAAGCTAACCCAAAGGAATCACATCTGTCCGCAGTTAAGCGTATCTTTCGATACCTTAAGGGCACTTCTTCTGTTGGCTTGTGGTATCCCAAAACTAACTCCTTTGACCTTATTGGTTATTCGGATACAGAT
>JANAVB010022088.1:0-54694 GCA_029216955.1 Iris pallida
ATACATAATTAAATTAGATACTACAATATATAATATATATAATTTTATATTATATATATATATATTATATATATATATATATATATATATACATTATCCAGGTAATAGTTCTAATCTATTTGAGAACTATTAAAATATTCTATAGAGCAAGGTTAAGCATATGAATTTAGATTTTACCAAAAAAAACCTTTACTCTGCCAAATGCTTTTGCAAACGCATATACTATTTATAGAAATACAAAATTCTATTTGATGTAATTGCAAATAAAATTTTTGAAAAAGTAGTTTATCATCAAAAAATGCATCGATACATGCTAGATATTGTTACCAATCAAATTAAAATAGTGGAAAGGCTAAATGCTACTGAGTTGGAATTAACAATATTCTCAAGATGTTACAATTGGCTCAAATTATTGCAATGAATTTGAAAGCGAACTTTATTCATCCATACATGATGCATATTATTCCTAATTGGAATAGAATGACAAGTTCGTTCTGTGCTAACAAGTATAAGGATGATTAGAATATTTTGTGCTAGCATAGTGAACAAAATGATAAACTATTCTAGATAATGTGGAACATAATTTCTAACATCTATTTATAAATATTATGAACGAAATCAAAAATTCACTAGGGAGTAGTTATGATTCTAACCATCGTACTGAAGGAGTAAATAGCTTGAGTTATTGTCAAGACATCAATATTCTTCAAATCATTCATACTATCCATATATCAAAAAATATGAAACATCCTATTAATCAAACTTGAAAGTTATAAACCATAACCTAAATAAGATCATGACTACTCATAATTTGACCAACATAAAAATAAACCAACTAATTTCTAAGTAATCCAACTGGACCCAATCTTCAAATGAACTCATGGTGTACAAACTGGTGCAACAGTCAGCCTTACCAAAAATAATAAAATGAAAGAAATCTTACATTTGCCATAAGCAAGTATAATTATTGGATTCATAAAGTTGTATAATTAATGTGGAAATAACAACAACATCTAAGTGATAAAATTAAATTAATTAAAAATAAAATTCAATCAATGTGATGGCATTGTATTAATTCAAAATGGAAACATATTCCATACAACATGTAGGACATGCAAGGACACTCATTATTGATGATCACAAATATTGAACAAGTATAAGATTTTCTATCATACCAATTTCAAACTACCATATAGTTTGATAATCGTATATGAATTGAATTTAGTTGATTTACTTACAAGTTGTACCAACAAAAATTATGAATAATATGTAACACTGTATTCAAACTCTATTCTATCTAAAACTAAAACTGGTTGGCAGTGGCAATCACATCTTCTTTTCCCACAAAATTTTGCTTATGCCTATTAAAAAAATAACATGCATAGTTTGCTTTATGCGTGGGAAGAACCATGACAGTGCATTACATAGGGAGGAGCAATTTATTCTTGGAAAGACAAATAGTCTATGGAAGTGCAGTAGTATTGCACCTTCAATAATGTTAATACTTGAAACTAAACAACATGCGCTCTTAACCACATATCCATAATGTAAAAATGAAGAACATAATGTCAAAAAACAACATAAATTATTATTTCCAAACATGTCAAAACTATTCTGTTAATTATTTCTTTCTCTCCTTTTTTTTTAATTATTAAACGTATGTATCAAATTTTATATCATGCTTGCTAAGCTTATCAAAGTAAAGAGCAGTTTCTAAGATATCAAAATAATATTACATCCGAACTATCTAAAACACATTCTCTACTCTTGTCACAAGTTAACATGTCTTGTTCAATTGTTTGATTAGAAATAAGGAACGTTCTTAGAAAAATCTCAATGAACAATTATGACAAGTTACATCACATAACGGACTAATCTTTAGGAAAAAAAATAATAATGTTAAAATAATAATAATAAAGTAATAGTAGTACATAATACTTGTAGCCCTTGGCTACAATAATGGTATCTAATATCCCACCACATTTGTTCCATGAAGAGAAATGGAAAACTTCATTCGTCCCAAGAGTACAGAAGCTTTTGCTTTACTAATGAAGCAGAAGATAAAAAGAATGACTATTCGTCTCTTTACGGACGTTGCAACAACATGTATCAATTTTTTCATTTAGAAGAATATTTAAACATAATGTCTTGTAAGACAGAAAATGAAAAATGTAAACTGTTAAACTAACATATGAGGATCAACTCTTAAATTGTTAGAAAATAATTTCTTTTCTGTCTTGAAATCCTGTAAAGAAAAATAATAAAATTAAGTTTACCGGCCTCCGGGGAAGTCGCGCACGTAGCACTGCCCTAAGAGTTGATTCGGATCTATGTGCAGACTTATTCTGAATGCTCCTAGTAGTAAAACCCCTGCTCTACTGGTATTCCGTCATTGCACACAACTCGAGGAGATTGACCCTGACTTAGCCCTTGTCCAGAGCACAAAAAAAATGAACAGAAATATGAAAAGAGATGGAGAGATTTTTATGAATGAAAATATTTTATGTATGAACAACAAAGGAATAAGTGAGTATATATAGGAACCATGTCATGAAACCAATATATCAATGGTCCTTTAATAGGATCTAATATAAATAAAAGTGTGATAAGGGGTAATAATGTGATCGTTTATGGAGTTTAAGAAATGACCCTTAATAGGATTTTAATGTAAATAAATAGGATAATAATATTAAAAAAATTGATTTTTTATTAACAATTACAACATATATGTGCAGATGTGATGGGGGTTTGTGAGAAAGGACTTCTTACATTGGTAAAGTGCAAAAAATTCCTTGTTAAATATGTGTCTTTTGTACTAAAAGACCTTTTTAGAATTTTTTGTCAGTTTACCCCTCCTTAGATTATATATCCGCTCGATTAGGCCCCTCCAGCCAAATTTTAAAAAATTTATACCAAAAATACCCCTCCCCCCCCACCGGCGGTGCCGGCACCGGCGAGCCCCTAACCCACCCCATCGCTGGCGATCCCCCAGCCCCCCCCGACCACCCCCTGCCGGCAATCCCCCAGCCCCCCTGACCCCCCCGATCCCCCCTCGCCGGTGAGCCCCCAGCCCCACCCTCCTCGCCGACGAGCGCTCCCCCGACCCACACCCCCTCCTCCTCCCTCGCCGGCCTCGACCCCCCTTCTCCTCCTTCGCCGGTCCCGACCCCACCGCTCCCTCGTCGGCCCCGACCCTTCCGCTCCCTCGCCGGCCCCGACCCCCGGCTCCCTCGTCGGCCCCGACCTCTCCCCCTCCGCCTCCGTCGCCGGCGAACACAGCCGAAGAAGGAGGGGGGAGGGAGGGGTAAAATTGTCATTTGGGGGCAAAATGAGCATATTTTATACTTTTGGGAATTTTAAGAGCTTGGGGTCTTTTAGTACAAAAGGCACATATTTAACGAGAGGTTTTTTGCACTTTACCTACTTCTTATCGATAGTATATAAAGCAAATAAACAGCAGCATGGCTATACTGATAAAATATCGTAGAGTGGCAACTATTATTGTACCTCAATTCATATGACCTCTTAATAGCAGTTGCTGCTTCATTTGGAAATAAATGATTAATTGAGAGTTCATAATTCCATAATTGTGTTCACTATAAGAAAAAACCCATTTTATAATATTTCATCTATAACACATCCTAAAAATATTATAAAAAAAGGGGGTCTTCTACAATCTTTATTATAAAAATGTTGTAAAATATTTGTCCAAACAATGTTTTATATTCAAACGTTAAGGCTTATACAATGGTCATTCACAAACATTGTGTATTACTATTGTCTTCAACAATATTTTATTAACATTGTAAAACTTATTCATTTTGATAACATTTATTTAATGTTGTCAAAGTTATTAATTTTGACAATATTTTTGAAACATTGTAAAAGTCATGTTCAACAATGTTTATCAACTGTTGTAAACTTTCTATCTTTCACAAGTGACACGTTCGATCAATTCTCCATCCATCCTTTAACCATATGAGAGGGGATTGAGGCAACCCAGGATTATCCCAAATTTTAACTTATGCATCATCACCAACATTCCAGATATCCCAGGTCTGATGATGTATGTACAAGATAAAATACTTGCATGGAACATGAAGAGGGCTTCTTTGCCATCTAGAATGAGGTACGAGATAGATACTTCGTCTGAAGAATATGTACCCACGGTGCATCTGATTCAGTAGCAGTCTTCAACAAACTTTTGCAACTTGAGCTTGGTTGATGATATCTAGCTTTCGAAAGGCAAGACCTACGTCCTCTTTAGCCTTTGTGAAATGTTTCCAAGCTGTTAGATGTAATTTTCTCTTGCCATCACTAGCCCCTACCAGAATTGCCTCTGGATGCTACTTAGCTTCTTCATGACACCCTTTGGAAGTATATAGCATGACATGCTGAATATTGGGATAGAAGCCAAGGTGGATTTCAGTAGGATGGATCTACTTGTGTGAGACATGTTAGAAAAGTGAATGAAAAATTGACTTGAAAATTAATTTAAAAATGTTTTAATTGAAATCCTAATATATGTGTCCAATTTGCAAGGGTTGTATCTATTGGAAAAGATGTATCCCTTTCAAACATTGTGTCGACTCACATTTGTGTCCCTTTGTAATTTGTAAAAGCATAATTCTACGAGTGTTTGATAAATTCAATTCAAAACTCGTTCACTCATTCATACATCAAGCATTCAGTCCGAGAGAGAGACTACCTTCATTGTTTTGTCCAGTTCCTACGGTGTCAAGTGCTGCTACAAAAGAAGAAGTACCATTGTATCCTGGGAAACTACTCGTCATTAAACCGTAAGCACCTGTATGGGGGCGAATATTGTCTTAAGGACATTAAAGCAAGTTCAAGCCTCGAACTTGGTTAGATCGTTTATTACATTTTGTTTTCAGATTCTAAAATACAAAGTTTGGAATTAATACCTAAAGACAAACATGAACCCATATCCAAACATTAAGCTTAGCGTGACAAGCAGTAACAAGATTAGTATAGGTGTTAATCCTATTCTTGTGAAGAAGTAGGTGATGGCCCAAGTATTTGTCATTAGAATCCATAATATGAGCTCGAAGCATATTCAATATAAGTTGCCTCATATAAATATCCAATTTTCTAGAGAGAAATATGGCAGATTTTGCAAAATTGATTTCTTGTCCAGACCATGAGGAGAATTGTGTAATCATTGAAAGAATATTAGAAACATTTGGCAGAGTAGCTTCTCTAAAGATTATGATATCATCGGCAAACATTAAATGAGAGATAGTTGGAGCTCTACTGTTAATTATGATGCTTGAGAACAACCCATAGTGTTCATGATAGAGAATAAGTTTTGATAAAATTTCACCATACAAAATGAATATGTAGGGGAAAGAGGACATCCCTATCGGATGCCTCTAGATTGCCAGAAGGTTTTTGAGGGGGAACCATTGACAAGGATGGCAAATGAAGATGAGGATACACAATTTATAATGAGGTCATGGGATTTACCATTAATGCCAAATCCCTTGAGCACTTGACTAAGGAATGGCCAACTGACACGATCATAGGCTTTCGACAAGTCTAGTTTGAAAGCTAAGCTGCTTTTGGACTTTGGAAATTTAGCAATTGAGTGAAACATTTCCTAGGCTAAAATAACATTATTAGTTATTTGGTGGTTAGGGACAAAAGCATTCTGGAAAGCAAAAATAATATAGGTAAAAAATGGTTGTATCCTTTTTGCTAAGATTTTTGTAATGATTTGTAGTTGACATTACATAATAAAATAGGCATGAAGTCAGATGGAGATGTATGCACAGCTTTCTTAGGTATATGCACAATGAAAGTGTGATTCAAATGAGGAGGCATATAATTATGATGAAGTTACGGATAAGTTTAGTTACCTCCCCTACAACCAATTCCCAGCTCTTGTGATAGAATAGCATATATTAAATCATTAGAGTTGCAATCGATGTTGGAAAGGGTGTTTAGTATGTATGTTGGAATGTCACAAGTAGTTGACTCATAAAAGAGTTGGAAAAGTGTTCAACCAGATAATCAGTGATCTTATCATGTCCTTCAATCCATGGTCCATCATTAGCTTGAAAGCATAATATAGTTTTTTTTTCGTTTTCTGTACGCATATAAATGAAAGAATCTGTTATTTCACTCTCCACTGTGGATCTAGTTCAGTCTAGAACGTTGGTGCCAGTGTATCTCCTCTTGATGCGAGAGTTTATTAAGAGATTCTTGCATTTCCTTCTCTTCCTGTAGAACTTCATCTGTGTGATTTTTGTTTTGGATGTCCAAGAGTTTGACTTCCAAATTTTTTTTAGCAGTAGTGTAACAATGGACTTTTAATTTAGCCTAAGTTTTAAGAACAAGGAGAACACTATGAAGACGATTTAGAAGACATGGATCTTCATAATTAACCCAAGCATTTTTGTGAATATCCATATAGTCCGGTTATTTTATCGAAGTAGATTCAGATCTTATTGAAAAGTTCACGTTTTTCCTTACAATGTCACATTTCAAATAGATTGGGTTTTGATCACTACTAATACAAGGTATACGATAGACACGTGCATTCAGGAACAACACTTTCCAATGTGTTTCCACTATGACGCTATCCAATCTTTCAGCGACATTTTGAGAAGATAAACTCTTGTTAAACCATATGAAAGCAGGCCTCGGGTATCCTAGATCCATAAGGCATGTATTATTAAACCAGTTAATAAAGGCTTTTAAACACCACAACGAGTTCAATAGCATTGGAGGATCGATTGGTATGGAAATACACTCCTATAGGTATATTCACTACCCAGTCAGCCTACTAACTCATTGATAGTAGCCTGCCTTCCACATCTTCTTGCAGAATCCAAGCATTCAAATGGAAATAATTTAGAAGATCAAATCTTCATCTCCAAAAGTTAACTTTTCATTTAGCACGCTTTAACTATAACGATTGTGGTTAAGGCTAATATTAGTGTTGGGGCACAGCTGAAATAAATCCAATAAATCAGATAGCTCCTCAAAGAAAATTCACAACCGTAAAGACAAGGATTTACGTGGTTCAGCCAAGATGCTTACTTCCACGAACGAGGGTGATTCAGTTCCACTATGAAAAAGAAAATGAATTACAATGACTCTCTCACCACTTCTCTCCTAGCTCTCAAAAACTCTCAATCACAAAGATAAAGAAAAAAAGTTCTCTCAAACTTTTTGTTGAACTTATTCAACAACTTTAGCTCTCTTATGTTGAACTTATTCAACAACTTTTATTGAGCACAATGAGATATTCTTGTGTTGAACTTATTCAACAAATTATATTGAGCACTCTTGAGATGTTTTATGGAGAACGTTTAGAACCCTTTATATAACATGACAAATGTCTATATATGAAAATCCAATCCTTTGTAGGCTTATATATTGGAAATCCAATCTTGTGTAGACTTACATATATTAGAAATCCAAGCCTATATAGGCTTATATATTGGAAATTCAATCCTATGTAGACTTACATATATTAGATATACATATATGGAAATCCAATCAAATTTATGGTCAAAATTAAAAATGGTCATGGGCCTATTTTTGGAAACTTTCCTTCATATCTCTACCTCAACAAGGTTTTGCCACAAAATCGAACCGATGCACTTTTCTACTGTATAGCTTCCCCAAATCAACCACTCGTCAATTCCGTCCCTAAGGGCTCTCAAGCAAAACTTCTCCACCATGCTCTAGAGAAGCTTCCTTCTGCTTGTACACTCTCTTGCAACCTATAGCTCGCTTGTCTTTGGGCAGTGGAACCAAATCTCATGTATAGGACTTGTAGAGAGACTCAATTACTTCCTACATAGCCACCATCCAGTTTTTGTTGCTAGTATCTTTAACAGCCTATCTAAAGGTGATCGGCTCGTCATCCTCCACTGGTAGTGCATATACCACCACATTTAACTATCCATAGTGCTTTACCAGTTTATCAAATCCATACATGTGTACAGGCTTGACCGGTCTCCTTAGCCTAGTGGTGGCCAAGGAATCTTGTTGTTGGTGATGCTCTTCCTTTGGTTGTAGCTCTTGTGGGGCTTGATGATCATCTTCATAAACCTCTATCTCACCTAATGTATCTTCAGATGATTCAATCTCAACAGTTTGAGATTTGCTAGATACACCACCATTATGATCGGACTCACTCTTCTTCCTTGAAGCCAACACTGAAGACTCATCGAATGTAACATCCCTGCTGATTAAGAACTTCTTATCCTCCAAGCAGTATAGACGGTATCCCTTTACTCCTTGTGCATGTCCCCAAAAATAGCTTTGTATCAAACACGCACAAAGTGCTGTAATTAATCTACTAGTTTGTCGGTCAGCACCTCATATGGAGTCTTACAATCTATAGATATAGAGAGTTGGTGATTTATTAGCCAAGTACCGTGTAGTATCCTATCCCTACACCGTACCTAGTTTTCTATCTACGGGGTGCGCGATAAAGGAACACAGTCGCTATCAATTCGGTTGGAATTGATTGATCGGGATCTATTGAATCGATTGAACAAAGATGATTGAATTAATATCATTTCTTCGTTATGGAATGGCTTCTTCAAAATCAAGTCCCATATTCAACGGGTTACGTCTCAAGGATGGACTCTATGGCTGAGTCGGGAGAGACCTCCGGTTGTTTTGCTTTTTATGCTGCACTTACTTCTTTGGCTTTGGTTTTCTGAATATGTTTTCATAAATGTTTTCGATGATTTTTATGGCTTGCATTATTTCATATCGAACTCATTGAATAGGGCAGTGTTCTGACCAGTTACTTATGCGATTTCAGGTGATCGTGTAAGCATCTAAGTGCAAACCAACCCGTCTCTCGCCTCAATCAACCCAAGGTGAGTTCTCCCCCTTGACCCTCTTACTTCTGCAATAAATCGGTAACATCATTGCGAATAAAATGTTAGATGCAAATGCACGGACAGATTGCTTTTCAATAGAACTACTACATGCTTGCTATGTTATTCATGATATAGAACTGTGTTAAACAAAAGATAGAATCATTGATTAAATGATGCCACCATAAGGCAGGATACGATGAAATGATTAAGTTCTCATAATATAAACCATGCTCGAGTGACTAGTTTAGTCTAGCATGGTCATGGACAACTTGTGCACAAGGTAAAGTTTTCTCGAATGGTACCCCGGGGCCACGGGGCCGTTTCGGCCTAGAGAAAAACACGATATAGCTGTGCTGGATACTAGCATGCATTATTCGGGGACTTTCGGCAGGGCTCTCTACTTGTGTTGAAAGGGTTCCGGCTTACATAGCTATAAGTCCAAGATAGCTTGTGGTGTCAGTGACCATCACATATACATTTTCACACATTATGCTAGTAAATGATAACAATTGACAGGAAAGAACATGGTAAGTCTCACACTACAACGGCACGCTATGTTGTGGGTAAGTATAGTTTATGTTATTATGCCTATCATATGCTTGTCTACAATTTACTAGGATGGCTAGAAAGAACACAAATTAAGTCATAATATTTTTTGAACCAAATGAAAGCATGGAACTTAATTTGTCACACACCAGTACAAGTGTAATGTACTGATCCTCGTTCTCCACAGGTACCCCGAACCAAGAAGGGCGTGCCACCTAATCTCAAGGCGACGCAAGTTCTTTTGAAGCCTCATCCGTGTATCAAAGGCTTGTTTTGATCCATTTGAAGACTCCAAATTAAGTCCAGAAAAAGATGTCTCAACTCCCCACGATAGCAGATCTTTTTAATGTTTTGCTTGTATATGGGGATGTAATGTATGAAACGACTATCTCATCAGCGTTCATTTTGTAATCGAGACATGTTGTAAGCCCACGCGGCAACGATTGTAATAAAGTCTTGTAAATGATATCTATTATCAATGAAATAAAGATTCTTTCTGTCTCAAATGTGTTGTTCAATTTCTCTACGTACTCTATTAGATGTTGTGTTTTGGATAACCTTATGATTATGCCTTATGCAAATGCAACTTAGGTTCGCACGATATCACGCCCGGGGGACGACTATCTGTTTGCCCATTGCCTAATAGTCACACCTGATTTTGATAATCAACGATGACTTAAGTCGATACGCAAAATATACGAACTTCTACGAATGTTTCAGGTCGTTGAAATCAATATCAAAAAACGTACTACATCTACAACAAGCATTAGGGTCATCATCCAAAAGCAAATTATATCAAAATCTAGATCAAGTCATCTTTTATATTTTTTCTGATTTTACTTTTATTGAGTCTAGGAAATATAAATGTAAAATCTACCAGGATATTACTAGCTTAGGTTATCTCCCAGTCCACCTATCCAAAAAGCCTACCTACATCTTAAATCTACATACCCAAACAGCCCACAAACCCTATATAATTTGGACCCCCAAAATCCTATTCTGGTTTGACAGAATTCGGATAGAACTCTAACCGAGTTCGGTCCGAAATTTTTAAAAAATAGTTCCCTCCAAATCTGCATCCAACGTTCGTATGCAAAATTTTAGCATCCGAACTCTGTCTGAACTCTACTCGAGTTCGGTCAGGAAAACCACTATAAATAGGGATGGATTTTTACATTTCTAATCACTTATTCACTCTTCTCTCTATCAATTCCTAAATTATTTTTCAAGTGATCTAAAGTTTTCACATTTTACCTATACTACTCTTAGCCAAAGCTAGTAACGTCTTGTTAGATTTAGAGTCTTTAGTTTACAGAGTTGTAAAGAGGTTACAAGTCAGAAAGTATTTTAGTTTTCGGAGTCAGTCATGCACTCGTCACCAAGCACGGTATTGTAAAGAGACGGCAAGCGCTCATTTAGCTTACAAATAGTAGATTAACAGGAGGCAAAAGTACTCGCGACTGAATTAGTCGCCAGTATATATCGTGGTGTTCACTGAGTTTGATTCTCTTACTGCAATTTTAATTACTGTCTCTTTATTCCTGCCATAGATTATAACTGTTCATTTTTAATTGGTGATTATTTTTGCTGCACTCGCATACACTATATTCACCCCCCTCTAGAGGTGCTTAACGGTCCTACAATTGGTATCAGAGCAGGTTATATTCTTATATAACACTATAAAAAGTATATATGGCAGCCGTGAAATCGATATTCAATGGTGAAGGGCAATCCATAAATAGACCCCCACTATTTGCTGGAACAAACTATACTTATTAGAAAATACACGAATGAGTTTCTTTCTAAAGTCTCTTGACTTTGATCTTTGGTCTATAGTTATTGACAGTTATAAGAAACCGGCACCAATAGTGATTGAAGGTGTACTTGTAGACAAGCCACACGACAAACACAAAGACGAAGAAAAAACAAAGGCTAGTCTAGATGCACATGTCATCAATATACTATTCTGTGCAATTGACAAGACAGAGTTTAATCGTGTTTCTACATGTACTATGTCTCATGATATTTGGAGACTTCTTGAGGTAACTCATGAAGGTACTTCTCCGTGTTTCTAACACAGAGAATGACTATTCTCCGTGTAAATTAAGACGGAGAATGACATTCTCCGTGTTACTACACGGAGAATGGCTACCCTCATGCGAAATTAACATTTTTCATGTTCTAACACGGAGAATGACCATTCTCCTGCATTTTATGGTCAGTTGAAACTTTGAAGGGCCATAACTTTTGACTGGGAGGTCGAAACGAGGCCCGGTTTGTCCCAAAATGAGCGTATATTTGAGGAGCCTAAAAGTAACCGCTTCTCCGTTAGACGGCCTTTCGAAATTTTAGAAACGTAAAAAAATGATGTTTGGACCTCCGTTTTAGCACTTTTGCCGTTTGTCTCGGTCTTTCCGAAATTTTCCGACAAGTTTTTGAAGATTTTTGAGGAGAAAACCTAGATTCGAAACTGAGCAGCGTATGGAAGAAGATGAAGTATTGAAACATTTTTTTAAGAGTAGTTTCGTGGGTGTTTTCAATAAATTAGAAGGAAGGGCAAAAAGGTCATTCGGAACCCTCTTTATATATTTTTTGCTAATTCTGGGCACGCGATAAAATGTTATTGTGCGGTGGGTTTTTCATAAAACTTTTTCGTTTTTTGGGCATTACATAAATTTCCCCTTTAATCTTTCTAGTAATAAGTACGTGCCATGCATGAGCATATATGCTAGTATATATACAAGTAAAATATAAGTTATCTCATGGACGAATGGCGGAGTGTAATAGGTGGTTGTTCACGAATCATCACTAGAAGTGCTACAATGATGGAGCTGGAAGACATTGCTTGTTAACTAATTGTGCTTTTGTTACGAGTAGATTTGATGAGGATGAAGATTGTGAGAGCACTAAGAGAAGGCAACATGCATGTTTACTATTGTAAAAAGGATATTCCAAGATCGATACTCCTACAAGAATTCAACTGTTCCAATATTTGAAGGTTACAACAGTTTGAAAAAGCCCCACATCCTAGAGTCAACTTGCGTTCTGTATGTGTTTATTATTCATGATCAGCAAAAATCTTTGTCATGTATGTTATGCTATTTCTCCTTCATGAAAAGAAGTATTACGCTCAACAGGTTGAATGTATGTATATATGTTTATTTTCTAGATATAAAGATATAAAGAAAGATGCATTTCTGAAGTCAAGATTACATATTTACAATATTCATCATATATGTAGGGAGGATCCAATCGATGTTGTCCTTACCAATTGGAACTTACCTTAAATTTGTTATTCAGAAGATTACACTAAGACACATGCAAGTAGGAGTGAGCATTATTCGGTTTTGGAACAAAAATTGAGCCGAACCAAACCGAACCGAATAAAAAATTTGGTTCGGTTTCAAAAAAATTCGGTTCGATTTCGGTTCTCAAAATACAAATTTTTTTTATTCGGTTTTGAATTTCGATTTCGGTCCAAAACTGATCAAGAATTATACAATTATGTAAATATCCTCAATTTAAAAATGTATATATTTTTAAATAACAATTCTATGTATGTATTCTGAATTTCAACTTTGATAATTTTGACGACTAGTCCAACTTTGTTTATAACTTTGAAATTCAACAAATGTGTGTATAAAAATTATAATTTTTAATATAATTTAATTACTATCCTAATTTTGGGTCTGTTTGCAAAAACAAAAAGTTTATTCCAAACTTGAAAAAGAATAGTACAAAGTACAATGAATTCTGGGGAAGTACAACTGTAGGAATCTAATCAGAAGACGATCACTTTATCCCTTGGACTATGTGAACTTGAAGACTGCAGCCTCTGAAGAATGCAGCAGCAATTTTACAAGAGTTCATGATCTCTGTGCGTATGTATCTGCTGATTTCACAATGATTGGAAACTCTATTTATAGAGTTCAAGAAATAACTGTTTTAGCAGTTATTCTGATGTGCGCGAGGCTGGATTGTGCCATATTAGGTTGCGCCAACCTCCTATTGTGCCAACTTTCATTCAGTTGTTAAGTCGTGTACTAACTGTATTTAGACGCGTGGCATCATATGATTGAGATGCACGTGGTCGTGTACAGGATAGTAGACACGTCTTGAGAGATTAGTGGCATGTGTGCCACGTCATCCTACTTTAGAATGCAAGTTGCCTCAACTTCATCAGGTTGCGCGAGCTTCGGTCAACTGCGCCTGATTGAGCAGCGCCTAGACACATGGCAGCTTTTGAGCCGAAGTCATTCAGATTGTGCCTAGATGCAACTAAAGATTTTGTCTGGATTGTGCCTAGGCACAACTTACGAAGTGTACAGGACAGCTGTCTACCAACTCTCCTTGAGCGACACAATTCACGAGATTCGAAGAGATTTTCCTCGTTTACTGTGGTGTCAGTTGTCAGTGTTGTCAGGTAATGATGGCCATTAAGCGTTAGACGCCACGTAAATTTTGGCACAACAAGACTGGGCACAGTCTGATATATGGCGCAACCTGATCAGTGACGCAGCTTATTCTCTGAGCTTCATATCAGTGGTGCAACCTGATCTTTGGGGCGCAACGTGATCACTGATTAGTATGTTCAGGGCGCAACTTGATTTTTAGGCCCTACAAGACCCCCTTTAAAGTTTTTAAAACTTAAAAAAAAGGTTTTAAAGTTTTGAAATACTTTGAATTTAGAAAAATTTTGACTGAGTCAAGTTGCGCCAGTCAACAACCGGTCATCACAATTAAATCCCTTTCTCAAAAACACAAAACTTCCTCTTCATCTTTCCGAGTTTCATTGATGATTTTCGGTTTTCAATAAAGAATACGAAGAGTCAATTTGTTGATATATATGTAGTAGTTGATCTTTGTGCTTTATTCTTCACTTCTATTCTTCAATGGCCCCCATGAAGAAAGAGATGTAGACAAATGCTGACACTACAATCAAGTCCCCTGAAGCGGGACATGATGTTGCACCTACAACTTATCTATTGGAGGCTGACCCGTCGCTGAGAGCGGCAAACGTTTTAGACTATTTTGGTCTAGACTCGACAGTCTTCAATCACTTGAATGGTGGGCCATCCTCCGAAGGGCATGGTGATGCGGAGGGGTTCCTTAATCTGATGCGTTGCTCGGGGATCCGTAACATGCAAGAATTGGACGCCGCCCTTCGTCAGCCTGATGAAGGCAAGAACAAGGAATAATGTTTTAAGTAAAACAACTTTTATTCTCTTTTCTGAAGTCCTTGATTGTAGGGGTCCATCCCTCTTAATGCAATAAAATCTATAATTTCTGATACATCGGGTGGTTGAGATTTCAAATAGCGTACGTGGATGCATTCTTTTGGCTAATTCTTTGTTTACTATTTCTTTTAAGAGACACTATGGCAGTCGTCACATGGTTCTAGACACCCATTTTTAGTTCTTTCCAGAAATAGACTCCTAGAATGACGCACCTATTTTCATTCTTCAGTACTTTAAAAATGATAGCCAAAACGAAAGAGCCATTCATACTTTCTCAAAACAAATGGCTTCTCACAAGGTCCCACTTGCGCCACTTCATTCTGATGTTATTCTTTTGTATGCTGTGTCTTCAAAAATTGGTGAATCTCGAAGAAGAATCAATGGTATGAATATTCTTCTTTTGTACCACTTTTGAAGATAGGTATTGATCTGCATGTTGTAGACACTGTTGATATGCGCTAACTATTTCTGAGAATAAGCGCGCACTGTGATTACAGTACTTAGTCTCGATCATAGGCGCATATTGTTGACATGCGCCAGTGTGATCAACATGCACTGTAGAGATATGCACCTATTGATCGGCGAGCATTTTTGATGTGCGCCTGTTGATCAACACACTTTATTAGGATGCGCCGGTTTAATCAGCACATAGTGCTGATATGCGCCTGTTGATAGGTGTAGTTTGCTGATATGTGCCTGTTGATAAGCGCACACTGCTAAAATGTGCATGTTGATAGGCGCACACTGCTGATAGATTCTGCTAACTTTTCCTATTTTGTTAATATTTGCAGGAATTCGGCTAGCAAGCTTCTTCCGGACTGGCATTTGTGATTTGGATGTTGCAGAGGGCATCTTCTGACACTCACATCAGACAGCTCATGTGGTTCTGACACTCAAATCAAACAGCTCAGAACTCTTCATGTTTAAGAAGGGTCTTCCTCAGATGGTAGAAAGGGCCTATACACATGAGAGTTGGATGGTGGAGACGCAGAACTAGGAATTGTATCACAAGGGTGATTTCGTTCCTAGTTTTCCTGGCGGGTCATCTTCTCTCCACCAGTTGTATTGACAGTAGCTCATCTTTGGGCTGCTGTACTCTGGGGTTCTCCTCTCATCTTTCTGAGAGAGAAGACCAGAGTTGATTCTATTGTCTGGCTCGTTGCTTCAGGTCGAGACGACAAGGAATTGCCACCAACAAAATAAGAAGATCCAAAGATGTAATAAACCTTCATTATCAATGGGAAGATCCAAAGATGTAATAGACCTTCATTAGAATAGAAATCAGAGATGTAATAGATTTTCATCAAGATGTATCTATGCTTTTTAAAGGAGGAATAAAGAAATGATTGCCTCATTATTCTCCTTTTTATAATTCAATTTTGATATGCTGACATAGATAACAGAATACGAAGAGAATGTGAATGTGGTAAGTTGTTTGATGTGGCTATTTGGAATTCAGAGACATGGATTCTCATTATGATAAATGAATGAGTAATCGGTCACTTCGATTTTTAAGGGAGAGACATTGAATGAATGAATGGTCGTTCAAACTCTCGAGGAAAAGAATAAATGAGTGAATAGTCATGTCAGTTTCGGAGAAGGGACAATAAATGGTCAGTTATAAATAAATAAACAGTTATAAATAAACGAACAGTTGCACTTCTTCCCAAAAGTCGTATCAGTTCTCGAGGCCGATTATCTAGTTGTTTTGCCTATAAATAGAACAAAACTTTTGTAAATATTGACAATCGCTTTCCCTTCTGTACGAAAATGTCTTCCAAAGATTTACTTGCTCCGAAGATCGAAGAAGAAATCGAGATGCCCCCTACTGAGCCTCCCGTACCTTCTCGAAAAGAAAGAGGCGAAGGATCAACTGTTCCTCCTGCACCAGGACATGATTTGATATCTAAGTTAGTGGAACCTGGGAAGACAGCCGAAGAAGAGGCATTGAGGATGGCTGCCTGTAAGTTTTTAGTGAGTTTAGACAATGAGATGTTTGAACTGTTGGCAAACTATGTAATTCCATGAATAAAATGAACTTTTATTTACATCATGTTTCTGAAATAAAGTACATTTTGTCTTTATACATAATATTTCTTGAGAAACTTGTCATTGATAGGCATCATAGCAACTCTGCCATCCATATCTGTCAATTGATAGACTCCATTTGAGAAAACTTTGTTTACCATATACGGACCTTTCCATTTTGCCTCGAACTTACCTTTACTCATGTGTCATAGTCATAGGACATCTGACTGTAAGGACTAACTCGCCTTTCTGAAATATTCGCACTCTGACTTTGCGATTGAAAGCTTTTTAAATCTGGGCTTGATAAAGTTCGATGTGTTGTTGAGCTAATAACCTTTTCTCGTCGAGCGCCTCCAATTCTTGAAGCCGAAGACGGTCATTATTTTCTGTAGTAAGCTCATTAGCAATGGCGATTCTCAATGATAGAATTTGAATTTCCAGGGGTAGGACACCTTCACATCCATATACTAGAGAAAAAGGTGTACAACCCGTAGGATTACGGACAGTAGTGTGATATGCCCATAAACATTCTCCAAGTTTATCACTCTAATTACGTTTGTTGATAGAGACAAACTTTTTGAGGAGTTTGATAATGGTCTTGTTGAATGCTTCAGCCAATCCGTAGTCGCAAGATTATAGGCCGTAGAGGACAATATTATTGATTCTGTTGTCATCACAGAACCTATTAAACTTCTGACTGAGGAATTGCGGTCCATTATAATAGATGATTCGGCGAGGGACACCAAATCTGTATATCACATGATGTTTGATGAAGTTGATGACACTACTAGTTTTTACTTCAACCAAAGGTATAGCTTCTGCCCACTTGGAGAAATAATCGGTTATAGCTAAGATGAACGATGTCCTTTAGATGAAGGAGGATTGATAGGGCCAATTATATCCATGTCCCAAGCATCAAAAGGCCATGAGGCAGCAGTCGGATGAAGAAATTCCTGATGGTTGGTGAATAAAATCTGCATGAATCTGACATGCACGACATTTTTTTGCATAGTCAATAGCATCTGATACCATAGAGGGCCAGTAGTAGCCCATATGTCGAATACGATCCTGTAGTTTAGAACCAGGCTGATGTGCTCCACAAACACCATCATGAGCTTCACGTAATATCTGCTTTGCTTTATCACCAGCGAGACACCTCAAGAGTATCAAAAGTTCTTCGATAGAGTGTTTTAGTAATATGATTATAATAGAATCGAAGCGATCGACGACGGATACTTGTAGCTTCTTTAGGATCTTCTGGCAAGATATCATGCACTGCAAAATCAATGAAAGGTGCTCTCTAGTCCTCACTAATGATATTGACTTCAGTTAGATTGCTGAATTCAATGTTGTGGTTGTTTTCAACACAGAATAGTTCTCTATTAAAGATAACAACCATCTGTTGTCTTTTGACTGGTACTGCCAATACCGCAGCAAGGTTAGCTAAGGCATTAGCTTCTGTATTACATGCTCGACGCACATGTTCGATGAAAAATCCTTTGAACGAAGAAGCTATCTTGGTTGCTGCTTCATGGTATGGTACTAAATCTTAATGTCAGACTTCATATATGCCTCTAACCTGATTAATAATCAGCTTAGAGTCATCATATACTTTGAGATATTCAACACCCAGTTGTTTAGCCAATTGGAGTCCAATGAGCAAGGTATTGTATTCTGCCACATTGTTAGAGAATGATTCGTCTAAAGAATAGGCCCTTTGAATAGTTAATCCATCGGGTAAAACGAGAACAATTCCTACTCCAGCCACAAGGGTACCTCCAGGTCCAATTCTAGAAGCTCCATCAAAGAATAACCTCCAGGTAGGAATTTCTTCTGAGATCATATTTGATTCTAATGTTTCGTCCGGAATCTCATCATAGAGTTTAGATGTCTCAGGGACATGTTGAGCTGCTAAGAAGTCGGCAAATGCTTGGCCTTTCATAGATATTTGAGGAACATAAACCATATCATATTGTACTAATAATATGGCCCATGTGGCAAGCCTAGAATTGAGTGTACTTGGCTTCTTCATTAAGGACTCGAAGAGGATTGACTCGGGATATGACATGAATAGTTTGGCCTATAATGTAATGTCTTATCTTCTGAACAGTAAACATTAAGGCTAAACATTCCTTCTCTACCAGGACTATAACGATGTTCAGCTCCAATCATTATTTGACTAAGATAGTAGATGGCTTGCTCATGACCTTCCTTGTTCTTTTGAGCCAGCAAAGCTCCCAATGAATGATCCATTGCCCAGACATACATTAAGAAGGGTATTCCTTAAATCGGTGGTACAAGAACCGGTGGACTCATTAAATACCGCTTTATGTCGTCAAATGCTCGTTGACATTCTTCCGTCCAAACGAAAGATATACCTTTCTTCATTAACTGAGTAAATGGTCTGTAACTGTCCAGATAAATTCGAAATGAACCGCCTGATGTACGCAAGTCGACCTTGGAATCCTCGTAGCTCTTTTAGGTTGCGTGGAGGACGCATCTCTTGAATGGCTTTGATCTTCTCGGGATCAACGTGTATACCCTTAGAGGTAATGACGAAGCCGAAAAATTTACCACTAGAGACACCTAAGAAAGACTTGGTGGGGTTCATTTTGAGTTGATGCTGGCGCATTAGATTGAAGATGGTTCTTAAATCTTGAATGTGATCTTCCTTGAGACGACTTTTGACATCAATATTGTCAACATAGCATTCGACTGTCTTTCGCAGATGATCATAAAAAATAGTACTCATAGTCCACTGGTAAGTTGCACCTGCGTTCTTAAGACCAAATGGCATGACTGTATAACAGTATACTCTACGAGGAGTACGAAACGAAGTATGTTTCTCATCTTCAGGATTCATCCGAATTTGATTATATCCAAAAAACCCATCCATGAAAGAAATTCATTTGAATCCACATGTATTGTCGATCATAACATCAGTAATTGGGAGAGGAAACTCGTCTTTAGGGCAAGCATCATTGAGATCCCGAAAGTCAATGCAAATTCGAACCTTTCCGGTCTTCTTTAGAACTGGTACAACGTTGGCTACCCAGTCAGGATGCTGTTCTTCTCTGATAAAACTGTAAGCTATAAGCTTTTTAACTTCATCATCAATTGCATCCATCATTTCAGGCTTGAATCGTCGTTGTTGTTGTTTGACCGGCTTGGCATTTGGTAGGATGTTAAGCTTATGAGTCGCAACTTGAGGATCTAATCCCGGCATATATATCTTCGTAACCCCAGTCGAAGACATCAATATATTCATGAATAAGATGAATTAATTCTTGTTTATCATCCTCTGGCAGATTTTTGCTAATGAAGATTGGTCGTGATACACCCTTCTCTCCAATATCGATTTGGACTAGTTGATCCTCAGTAGGTGGCTCTCGTTGTTCAAAACGAAGTTCCCTCTGATTGTCCATCCTTTGTGCCCAAGGGTCCATTTTAGGAGCTTCTTCAGCGTTATATTCATCATCTTCCGAAAATTTGGCAGACACCATGTTAGAAGATACTATCACTCTATGAACATGACCAATGCTGGTATCAGAATCCCATGAGATAGAATCAGAAGAATTTGAACGTTCTTCTTCATCAGATTCAGAAGGTTCTGGAGTTAGAAGTGGTGACGTATAACCTAGTCCTCGTTTCGTTTTACTATGGTATTATTGTGATTTTCTTTTGGAACAGCAATACGAAGAGGAGTTCACCTTCCTTTACCATTGTTGAGGCCTGTTCTGAAATCATAGCCCATTTTATGGATGATGGCTTTGGATTATGGACTATAGCGTCGTAATTGTAGCCTTCCTGTAACATCTTTATTATCATTATAGAGCATGATTTTTGGTTCCTCTCTTTTGTTGAAGATTATAGGCTTTTCATCTTTCTTTCGAGACGGTACTAAGAAGTACGACTCTTGTATTGAATCAAATGATACCATATTTCGCAGAGATGATACGACTTCTATTGTAAGTGGTTTAAAGTTATCTAGCATATCCAAATAACACTGAGTATAGTAAGAGACATCAGTATACTGTAAAGGAGATGCTTTATTGATTTTTACACCGTCATTTACAATAGGGACTTTAGCCTTAGCAGGCTTAGTCAGATTGATGACAAGAGGAGGAGAAGAAGAATAAGAAGGAGGGGGGAACTTCTTACAATGAAGACCGATTACAAGCGGCTCAGAAGAGGTAAGCTCCCTTTGTTCTCGACTATCACCCTTGGGCTGTTTCTCATGGGAAGGAAGATAAATAGTCAGTAGTTTGGAAGACTGAGAACATGAGGTGCGTCCTTTGACCGAAATTACCAGAGTATCATTTTGCACACTCGTCTGTTCTTCATCCGTGTCCATTACTAGTACCACCTTCATGAATTCTTCCTTCTACATGCGAGAATCGTTGCAGTATGCTTCAACCCCTTTGAAAGGATTCAGATCTGCAACATCTTTTTGGACTTCTCCATTAGCATCCACATATTTGAAACATTGGTGGAGCGTAGAGGGTACAATATTGTTTTCATGGAGGAATGGCCTTCCCAACAAAGCGTTGTATGAGCCATGATTGTCAATAACATAGAAATTTATCTTTGTACGAAGATTGCCAATTTGAAGTTTTAGACGTATCTTTCCCAAAGGTTCACTTCTTCCTTGATTAAACCCCAGGATGGTAGTGATAGTCATAGAAAGGTTATGCACTGGGATCTTCAAAGCATCCAGTAAAGACTTTGCATAATGCTAAATACAGACCCGGGGTCAATCAGAATGCGATCAACTTTCATGGTGTCTACATATCCCATGAAATAAAGAGGACGATCATGACAGTTGTCTTCTAACAACATGTCATCTTGTATAAAAGTAATATTGGGCATTAATTCAAATACACTATGACAATGTGCACAGCTGGCTGGCTCCTTTTCAGGTTTCTTAAGAAAAGTAAGACAAGCGTCAGCCTGTTCAGGGCTTCACTTAACGTCTCTCGAGTTTCTTTTGAGAGACGTAAAAGTTCAAAGATTGACAATCTTGCTGGAGTATTGGCCAATTGAGCCAATATGTCAAAATTGTAAGATTTTTCAAGTCCAAGAGATGAGAACTTCTTTAGTGCTTTGTCAAAGCGAACAGGTTGCTTCCCCTTGTCTGCTGATGTTGGTTTAGGAGGAGATGGTTCGACCATCGACAAGGATGTGGATGGTATATTCTCGCCAGGAGAAGATGATGTAGGAGCATCATTAGGAGATGGAGCAGGATTCTCTTGATTTTTGGGATATTTCCGAAGATAGGGTTTCCCTGATCTAGTGCCCATTAGAATTTCTTCTTCTGTTACTGGTTCAAAGGATACCATATTGCAGTTCTTGGATTTAGATCTAGAATGCTTCTTTTGCTTAGAAGAGGAAGGCGTTTCAAACTCTGCTACCAGATCTGGATGAATCCATATAATCTCTCCTCTGTCCGTTGACAGCAGAACAAGACCTTCATTTTGAGGAGGTGGAAGATTCACGATCTCAAGAGTAGTCCTTGGAATGCGGACAACAACATCTTGTACAAGTTGTAGTAAAAGTCATCGAATTATAGAGAAACCACATTAGCAGTCACTGTTTTCTCGTCCTGTTGCAGAGTAATTGCTCCAGAGTTGACCAACTCTTAGATTTTACCCTTGAGCACATAACATGCTCTGGTTGGATGTCCTATAAATTTATGATAAACACAGTATTAGGGTGATCAGTTTTACCCACTTCTTCTGGCCATTTTGCTTCTGGAAGCTGAAGCATATTGCTTTTGATCAAGCAATCGAAGATGCTTAAAGTATCATCTTTATCAAAAGAATACTCTTCTTTTGGACGAGTTGATTTCTGTGGTGGTGCTGATGGAGTGGATGCCGTCTGAGTGACGTTGACAGCCAAAGACTCCTTGCCCTTGAGATTGATGGCCAGTATTTCTTTACTCTTGCGGTTATTCTCGTAATTACTACCCCCGGGTGTAGAATGTTCATCTTGGTTAGGATGAGTCATTTGGACTCCTAACTGCTTGAACTTTTCGGTACTGACCTCGGCTGCTTTGGCATTGACAATGAAAGAAGGCCAATCCTGGAATTGTATAGATCCTGTCCACATACTGATAATAGGCAACAAGTTTGATTTACAAGTGTCTATTGTTACAGCAGATGGAGTTTCTAAAGGCATTTTAAGTGCCTCTCGGCGGAAATCTTTCAATGAAACTCTTTGTAGATTCATTGTGCCTCTGTTTAATCTTAATGAGAGCAGACATCGTCATGTCGTTGACTCCTTCATAAAATTGTTCCAAGAATATTTTTTGAAACCAGCAAAAGAAGTGATGCAGCCATCAGGCAGGCTACGATACAAGTCATAGGCTGTGCTGGCTAAACAACCGACAAACACTCTGGTAAGAAGAGCATCATTTGGCTGTAATTGATCAGTTATCACCTCAAAATGATTGATGTAGTGACTTGGAGAAGTACTGCCATCAAACAGCATGATGGTTAGAAGCTTGTACTTAGAAGGAAATGAACTTTCTTCTACTCTATAGGATATGGTTACTTTATGCCCAATCTTTGTAGGCCATTCTTCTACTTGAAGGCCTCAAACTGAGTGCGTAAGAGTTTCACAGCCTCATTAGCATCCCCTGATGTTTGGAAATTAGTAGGCTGGTTAGAAGTGTTAGGAGGAGGAACAACGTGGTAATTACCACCCGCAGCACCAGACTGACTGGGATCAGCTTGAATTGGCACGGAAGCAACCTGAGGAGTTGGTACCCCCAGACTAGCAGGTACAGAAGATGCTTTGAGCTCAGGATTTGTAGTAGGGTTTACAATCGGTGGTACTGTATGTTGAGCAACGATTATGGTGTGCATACTTGCTACCATTTCTACCATGGTCTTTAATTTGTCCTCTAATGCAACAATTCGTTGCTCTTGTCTGGTTGTAGTAGTGGCATCTTGGTCTTCCGTAATGGTATATGCCGTCACTTCTCTTGTTGTTGTTGATGAGATAGTTTGTTCAGAACTTTCACAATCTGCGTCAAACTCTGAAAAAGAGTCCTCTCCTACATGGGCAATGGGGAGATCTTCTTGATTAAAGACACCTTGGTTCAAATGTTGATTCCTCGATCTAGTGTATTGAAAGACACCTTCACTGGATGCATGGATCCGATCTAAGTATTGCTGACTAGGATTACGGGATGTATTACGTATTGGACGTTTCCCACCCCCAGTGCCTTCAGAAGTCATGTTGACAGAAGCATATAATAGCTCATCTTCGTCTTCTATTATATGTTCAGGAGTTGAAGCATAGTTCAGACGATCGAAGACAGATCGTCGAGCCGATTGGCAACAACAGTTGATGACGACTTCATGAAGGCATTGGCGATCTGAAGCGCAATTTGGAGGTGAGGAAGACATCCCTGTAATCTCTCGTCTTTGTGTAAGACGTTGCCGCAAATCAGTTACAACTACAGGACGAGAAGAAGTCGGAGGAACATATTCCTTAATGATGTTAGGAACATGTCTCTTATTCTTCAGATGCTTAGTTTTCTGCGTGTACAAAGATGTACTCAACTCATTAGCATAGGTGGTTTGGTCTTTCTTTTCAAACTTTGCCTTTTGGTACAGATTGGCCTTTGGCATAGGGTTCTTATGTTTTGCCAAGTTGATATTGGTTGACGCCTATTAAGATAAGCGCGTAAATCAGAAAATTCTGCTCCAGATGTCTCTGTTTGTGATACCCTCAATTTTCTTTGCTTGGATCTTGAAATTTGCAAGGTGGGAAGGTCTTAACCAAACCCCATAGGGGTAGGTAAGATACCTCTTTGGTCAGTATTCTTTCCAATATCAGAGATCCGAAGACCTCTGTTTAAAGGAATAGAATCTGATAGATCTTCCTCTGAGTCATAGACCAGGGAAGTTTGAGAAAAGACCAAAGGGTGCTTTTCTTTATTTTGTGGAGGGTCGGCTAAGAAGCCTTTCCCTTTGTTCTGTTGTGGTACCATTTTAGGCATAAATTACGCCAATTGAAGAAGTGTCAAAGGACTCTTCCCTTTGTTCTGTTTAGTATTGGCACTAGAACATTGATTCTCCAAGTTCAGAACTTGAGAATTAGAAGAGGGAATAGCCAAAAGACTAGTTCCCTTGAGTTGTGCCAGAGTAGCAGACTGCGCCTGAGGTGCCGATTGCTTGGGTTGTGCCATAGTCCTACGGGCTACTGATGGTGCCTTGGAAGCAACATGGGTAGAATGCCCCTCAACGGTGACTTGAACAGACTGTGCCTTGGCAGCAAAGAGAGTAGTAGACTGCACATGGGCAGCAGGATGAATAGGTTGCGTATAGGCAACAGAAGCAAGCCGTGCCTGAGCCGCTGAGACAGATTGTGTCTTGGCCACTGAACACTCAGGTTGCGCCTGGACAACAGTGACCATGGAAGATTTAGGAGCCCACACAGTCATGTACTTCTTAGCAATAGCCGCTGAACGCTTGTTGCTCTTGGTGCTAATCATATCATCATAGGCTGTCTGGTTGACTTGAACAACCAGAGTCTTCTGCGTCTTGTCGATCGACGCAGTGTCACATTGAGTTTTCACCTTCTCGTCGGAGGAGAAAGTCGTCCCCAGCAGAGTCGCCATTTTGTTTGCAAAAATAAAAAGTTTATTCCAAACTTGAAAAAGAATAGTATAAAGTACAATAAATTCTGGGGAAGTACAACTGTAAAAATCTGATCAGAAGACGATCACTTTATCCCTTGGACTATGTGAACTTGAAGACTGTAGCCTCTGAAGAATGCAGCAACAATTTTACAAGAGTTCATGATCTCTGTGTGTATGTATCTGCTAATTTCATAATGATTGGAAACTCTATTTATAGAGTTCAAGGAATAACTGCTTTAGCAGTTATTCTGATGTGCACGAGGCTGGATTGCGTCATACTGGATTGCGCTAACCTCCTATTGCGCCAACTTTTATTCAGTTGTTAAGTCGTGTACTAACTGTATTTAGACGCGAGGCATCATGTGATTGAGATGCGAGTGGTCGCGTACAGGATAGAAGACACATCTTGAGAGATTAGTGGCATATACGCCACGTCATCCTGCTTTAGAATGTAAGTTACCTCAACTTCATCAGGTTGCGTGAGCTTCGGTCAACTGCGCCTGATTGAGCCGCGCCTAGACACGTGGCAGCTTTTGAGCCGAAGTCATTCAGATTGCGCCTAGGCGCAACTAAAGATTTTGTCTGGATTGCGCCTAGGCGCAACTTACGAAGTGTACAGGACAGCTGTCTACCAACTCTCCTTGAGCGGCACAATTCACGGGATTCAAAGAGATTTTCCTCGTTCACTGTGATGTCAGTTGTCAGTGTCATCAGGTAATGATGGCCATTAAGTGTCAGTCGCCACGTAGATTTTGGCGCAACAAGACTGGGTACAGTCTGATATGTGGCACAACCTGATCAGTGGCGCAGCTTGTTCTCTGATCTTCATATCAGTGGCACAACCTGATCTTTGCGGCGCAACTTGATCACTGATTAGTATGTTCAGGACGCAACTTGATTTTTAGTCCCTACAGGGTCCGACACATTAATTTCAACCGAACAAACGGAATAAGCCAATTTTTTTATTCGGTTCGGTTCGATTTCAGTTTTGGCTAATTCAGTTCTGTTCCGGTTTTAAATTTTTAGAATTCGGTTTATTCGATTTTGCCTAATTCGGTTTGATTGAAACCGAATAACCGAATGCTCACCCCTATATGCAAGTTCCTTTTTCTTTTGTTCTTGTTTTCTGTGTATAGAATTTGGAAATGCGTCCTCACATCCTCCTAAATGTTTAGTAGTATGTTACGCAAATAACAAAAGGTTTGCACCCGGATGTACAAATGTAGAAGATGCACAGTATAATATTAAATTCTAGAAGAAACAAAAAAAATGAAAGTTTATGTGCTAAATTTCTATAGTAAAGGGATCAATTAGTTTAGAAAGATTAATATTTTTGTATGTTATTATCAAAGTTAGTCTGACTATTATTACCACCACGTCACAGAGTCTAAATAGTTCACAATTTAGAATGCTAACTCTTCATATCTTTGCAATATTATAAATGGAAGGAATAATACGTCGTGGCTCGATCTACTAATCTTCTCCTCACCCAGACAAGATCTTATACCTCTCCTCGGTAAACACAAGAGTCACTCGAGTTTGGTAATTCATAGCTCTGGCTGGATCTTATGCCTCTTCTCGGTAACCACAAGTACCAGAGTTCGGTAATTCATAGCTCTTTCAAACAGTTGTAACTTGCAAACAAAATAACACATGTTGTCCTTCTTTCGGCACTATTAAGTACCCAGCGTACAATCTTCATCGATCATCCTCATTGTGTCTAGTCTGTCTAGTCTAGTACCATTTATATGTAAACCCAACATTTTGTCTGAACATATTGGTATATGTACTTGTTTGTCTGCAACATGCATGAATGCTTATAGTACCATTTATAAGGTTTTGTATTGATTATATGTGCACGTAGCTTCGACTTGCAACGGTTTCGACAACGATGGGACGATGATTGCAGCGGCGAGTGAGCCTATCTAGGACAATGGCGACGTATGTTATAAAATAATTGTTTTTGTCTTGAAATCCTGTATTGAAATTCTGTAAAAAAATAATAAAATTAAGTTTACGGGCCTTCGGGGAAGTCGCACATGTAGCACTGTCCTAATAGTTGATTCGGATCTATGTGCAGACTTATTTTGAATTCTCCTAGTGGTAAAAATCCTATTTTACCGGTATTCCGTCGTTGCACACAACTCGGAAAGATTGACCCTGACTTAGCCCTTACCCAGAGCACAAAAAGGATGAAGAGAAATGTAAAAAGAGAGGAAGGGATTTTTATGAATGAAAATATTTTATGTAAATGAACAAAAAAGGAATATGTGTGTATATATAGGAACAATGTCATAAAACCAATATATCAATGGTCCTTCAATAGGATTTAATAGAAATAAAAGTGTGATAATGGGTAATAATGTGACCGTTTAGGGAGTTTAAGAAATGACCCTTAATAGAATTTTAATATAAATAAATGGTATAATAATATGAAAAAAATTAATTTTTTTCATTAACAATTATAACAATCACTTCCAAAAAATTAATTTTTTGAAAACAGAGATAACAAAATTCAAAAGAATAGAAGTAGTAAATTTCTGGACAATTATATACTATGCATAGATGAGATGGACTACAGCCTTGAATCTCACGTAGTGACTATTGTCTTTGTCTAAAGAAGTGCTTGATTGATTATGCCTTGAATCAGACTTCTTGAACCAAATTCAGACAATAACACACATAGTACGCTAGAGGTTCTTGGGCCTATCGGGTGGCGCGTTAGATTGGTCATGAACACTTTTCCATATTCATGAGAGTTGTCTAGGATCGTCCTGTCCTATAGTCGTAGCCTTCACGACCTCTCATATAGGGTAAGTCCTCAAAGGGTTGGTGATTGGAGTCAACCCTGCATAATTATGATTGGACCTATCAAGAGTTTTAAAACGCATCCTAACCAAATTATACCGAAACACTGTCACCATAGGGATGGGGTATCCATGTACAACATTGTACAGCCTCTTGGGTATTAGTTTAAGGCAATTTAATCTCAGGGTCAGTGTTCCATAATAGTCACCTAAGTTAAGCTTGTTCTTACACATTGAACCAGCTTCTTGGGATCTCCAGTCGGACTCGGTTGGGTTACCACTGCTGGTGACTTACTTATGTGCTTAATTCCACCTCTCTCGATGATTCTAGAATTAATTTTCTAGACAAACTTATCGTCAAGAGTAAACAGACTCTTTGTCACGAGATTTGTAAAGTTCTTTTATGACATTTATTGTCAAGAACCACATTTTTGCCTTTTAGGCTATTTTAACGTCTTGAAACGCAGCTGCAGGTACTTGTTTATCTTAGAATTCACAATATCATACTTTAGCAGTTCTTTAGCATAACTTATAAAAAAGATAGGAACAAAAATATGTAGATCATATATATAAATAATAAGATGCTTGATCTATTCAGTTTCATTACTTCATGAAGTCATAGCAAGAGTGAAATTTGGGCCTTGATCTATTTGATATATACATAGTAAGATATATGAGCCATTCAGCTTCAGCACAAGCTATGCTTCAATATACCATTTCAAAATCTTTGATACTCCTAGGTATGATAGTTTGTTACATGGGCCTATCAACATATGAGTATCTAAGTTGTTCCATAGGTGAAATCTTATACTGGATCTTAGTCATCTTTAGTATTTTTATATTCGAAGAAAATGTCATATAATAACTCAGAAAAATACCTAAAATTCTATGATACCAATTGTTGCACTCATTTCTTTAGGAATTTTTAGTTTGACTGAACCAGATTTTTGGGTTACTCCAAAAAACTCCGTATCATCAGAATCAAAATTTATGATTCTACTAATTGCTAATATAATCCCTAGGATAGTGAGCCAAAACTCATCTGATTCTATCACCTGTTAAAGTAAGACACAGTAACTTTCAGCCTTGACTCTAAAGATTTATCTTTACTAGCCATTATTGCAAAAATGACAGTCTAAAGTATTATAATAATAGTTTAAGTGATTTTGCTAATCAACCTTAAGAAATCTTTAGTTTATCAAGTGTTGATCAATTTGGGTTAGCTGTAGGGGCCAGTTTCCAGCTAGCGGAGGTCCACAGAGGGATGATTAAGTACCATATCACTTAGAACTATTTACGTCCGATTGATAGAAGGATCCTTTCGACTTGTACCCAAAATAATCTCAACTTTTAGAACTTTAGATTTAAAGGAATTTATAATTTCACTAACTATTTTCTTATGATTAAATTGTTTGAATGAATCAAAAGAATTATAAAGTCACAAAATATAAGCAAAAATAAAGTTCATCTAAATATCATGACAGAACAATATTGTGATTTCTTTTTGACTAAAAATTCTAATATTGTGATAACATAGTCATTTAAGGTTCAAACATGTAAACCAAAAGAATATTATCCACTATCACCAGAAACCAAGAATGATGGCTCACAGACTTCATATTTTTGTCCAACTAAACTTAGTAATCAAAATGAATATAATACGTGAATTATAAATGTGAAAAATTACCTTTCACGTGATCGGAGCAATTCTATACTTCTTGATTTCGGCTTAGTAATAGTACTTCGGAAGAAATGTCATTTAGTACATTATTTTGAGATAGTTCTTATCCCTTAGCATGTTTGCTCCTTTTCTAACATGTCATAACTTCTAATGCTTCTAACTTGAAGAGATAACATTACAAATATTATGTCCAAAAATGATAAAATATCTAACAGTTCGGTCTTCAAAAAAATTAATGTTAGTTTGCATATTAATATAATTTGAATCGATGCACAACTTATTTGCATATTAATCTTTTTTTCTAGTCTAATGTGTTATAAAAATTATAAGTGTAGCTTATATTTCAGTCACAAAATACAGTAAAAGAAAACATTAGATAATACTATATTGCAGCATGTATCAAAAACTTTTCATAAATTAAACATTACATATAAAATAACCACATAACAACATATTTATATTTGTATGACTTTGTAAAAAAATTATTCTAGATGCAAAACTCCATAATTAATATTGAATGATGTAAAATTTTGTTATTGATGCATAGCAATACCTAATTTTTTATGTAGTCATAATTATCATGACCTGAGAAAATTCTATGTCGTCATCCAAGAGATCGGGCTACTAAAATAGTTATTAATAATATTAATTGAAAATATTCCTCATGATCCATCAGGAATAGAAAATATGGAATTAGAATAGGTGTTATGAACCTTGCACTTTACCAATGATACGCAAAAGCAACAAAAATAAAAGAAAATAAAATAAAGCAACATGGGTTTCTCACTCCACGTGCTTCATTATATGTTACACCGTAAAAAATTACATATGTTAAAACTTTTGTTAATCAATGATTTGCTATATATGTTAGCATAATTATTAGCAACCAAAGTTGTGCATATATAATAATAATCTAAATAAAATTGTTAAACAATATACATAATTAAATTAGATTAGATACTACAATATATATATATATATATATTTTATATATATATATATATATATATATATATATATATATATATATATATATATATACATTATCCAGGTAATAGTTCTAATCTATTTGAGAACTATTAAAATATTCTATAGAGCAAGGTTAAGCATATGAATTTAGATTTTACCAAAAAAAAACCTTTACTCTGCCAAATGCTTTTGCAAACGCATATACTATTTATAGAAATACAAAATTCTATTTGATGTAATTGCAAATAAAATTTTTGAAAAAGTAGTTTATCATCAAAAATAATGCATCGATACATGCTAGATATTGTTACCAATCAAATTAAAATAGTGGAAAGGCTAAATGCTACTGAGTTGGAATTAACAATATTCTCAAGATGTTACAATTGGCTCAAATTATTGCAATGAATTTGAAAGCGAACTTTATTCATCCATACATGATGCATATTATTCCTAATTGGAATAGAATGACAAGTTCGTTCTGTGCTAACAAGTATAAGGATGATTAGAATATTTTGTGCTAGCATAGTGAACAAAATGATAAACTATTCTAGATAATGTGGAACATAATTTCTAACATCTATTTATAAATATTATGAACGAAATCAAAAATTCACTAGGGAGTAGTTATGATTCTAACCATCGTACTGAAGGAGTAAATAGCTTGAGTTATTGTCAAGACATCAATATTCTTCAAATCATTCATACTATCCATATATCAAAAAATATGAAACATCCTATTAATCAAACTTGAAAGTTATAAACCATAACCTAAATAAGATCATGACTACTCATAATTTGACCAACATAAAAATAAACCAACTAATTTCTAAGTAATCCAACTGGACCCAATCTTCAAATGAACTCATGGTGTACAAACTGGTGCAACAGTCAGCCTTACCAAAATAATAAAATGAAAGAAATCTTACATTTGCCATAAGCAAGTATAATTATTGGATTCATAAAGTTGTATAATTAATGTGAAATAACAACAACATCTAAGTGATAAAATTAAATTAATTAAAAATAAAATTCAATCAATGTGATGGCATTGTATTAATTCAAAATGGAAACATATTCCATACAACATGTAGGACATGCAAGGACACTCATTATTGATGATCACAAATATTGAACAAGTATAAGATTTTCTATCATACCAATTTCAAACTACCATATAGTTTGATAATCGTATATGAATTGAATTTAGTTGATTTACTTACAAGTTGTACCAACAAAAATTATGAATAATATGTAACACTGTATTCAAACTCTATTCTATCTAAAACTAAAACTGGTTGGCAGTGGCAATCACATCTTCTTTTCCCACAAAATTTTGCTTATGCCTATTAAAAAAATAACATGCATAGTTTGCTTTATGCGTGGGAAGAACCATGACAGTGCATTACATAGGGAGGAGCAATTTATTCTTGGAAAGACAAATAGTCTATGGAAGTGCAGTAGTATTGCACCTTCAATAATGTTAATACTTGAAACTAAACAACATGCGCTCTTAACCACATATCCATAATGTAAAAATGAAGAACATAATGTCAAAAAACAACATAAATTATTATTTCCAAACATGTCAAAACTATTCTGTTAATTATTTCTTTCTCTCCTTTTTTTTAATTATTAAACGTATGTATCAAATTTTATATCATGCTTGCTAAGCTTATCAAAGTAAAGAGCAGTTTCTAAGATATCAAAATAATATTACATCCGAACTATCTAAAACACATTCTCTACTCTTGTCACAAGTTAACATGTCTTGTTCAATTGTTTGATTAGAAATAAGGAACGTTCTTAGAAAAATCTCAATGAACAATTATGACAAGTTACATCACATAACGGACTAATCTTTAGGAAAAAAAATAATAATGTTAAAATAATAATAATAAAGTAATAGTAGTACATAATACTTGTAGCCCTTGGCTACAATAATGGTATCTAATATCCCACCACATTTGTTCCATGAAGAGAAATGGAAAACTTCATTCGTCCCAAGAGTACAGAAGCTTTTGCTTTACTAATGAAGCAGAAGATAAAAAGAATGACTATTCGTCTCTTTACGGACGTTGCAACAACATGTATCAATTTTTTCATTTAGAAGAATATTTAAACATAATGTCTTGTAAGACAGAAAATGAAAAATGTAAACTGTTAAACTAACATATGAGGATCAACTCTTAAATTGTTAGAAAATAATTTCTTTTCTGTCTTGAAATCCTGTAAAGAAAAATAATAAAATTAAGTTTACCGGCCTCCGGGGAAGTCGCGCACGTAGCACTGCCCTAAGAGTTGATTCGGATCTATGTGCAGACTTATTCTGAATGCTCCTAGTAGTAAAACCCCTGCTCTACTGGTATTCCGTCATTGCACACAACTCGAGGAGATTGACCCTGACTTAGCCCTTGTCCAGAGCACAAAAAAAATGAACAGAAATATGAAAAGAGATGGAGAGATTTTTATGAATGAAAATATTTTATGTATGAACAACAAAGGAATAAGTGAGTATATATAGGAACCATGTCATGAAACCAATATATCAATGGTCCTTTAATAGGATCTAATATAAATAAAAGTGTGATAAGGGGTAATAATGTGATCGTTTATGGAGTTTAAGAAATGACCCTTAATAGGATTTTAATGTAAATAAATAGGATAATAATATTAAAAAATTGATTTTTTATTAACAATTACAACATATATGTGCAGATGTGATGGGGGTTTGTGAGAAAGGACTTCTTACATTGGTAAAGTGCAAAAAATTCCTTGTTAAATATGTGTCTTTTGTACTAAAAGACCTTTTAGAATTTTTTGTCAGTTTACCCCTCCTTAGATATATATCCGCTCGATTAGGCCCCTCCAGCCAAATTTTAAAAAATTTATACCAAAAATACCCCTCCCCCCCACCGGCGGTGCCGGCACCGGCGAGCCCCTAACCCACCCATCGCTGGCGATCCCCCAGCCCCCCCCGACCACCCCCTGCCGGCAATCCCCCAGCCCCCCTGACCCCCCCGATCCCCCCTCGCCGGTGAGCCCCCAGCCCCACCCTCCTCGCCGACGAGCGCTCCCCCGACCCACACCCCCTCCTCCTCCCTCGCCGGCCTCGACCCCCCCTTCTCCTCCTTCGCCGGTCCCGACCCCACCGCTCCCTCGTCGGCCCCGACCCTTCCGCTCCCTCGCCGGCCCCGACCCCCGGCTCTCCTCGTCGGCCCCGACCTCTCCCCCTCCGCCTCCGTCGCCGGCGAACACAGCCGAAGAAGGAGGGGGGAGGGAGGGGTAAAATTGTCATTTGGGGGCAAAATGAGCATATTTCATACTTTTGGGAATTTTAAGAGCTTGGGGTCTTTTAGTACAAAAGGCACATATTTAACGAGAGGTTTTTTGCACTTTACCTACTTCTTATCGATAGTATATAAAGCAAATAAACAGCAGCATGGCTATACTGATAAAATATCGTAGAGTGGCAACTATTATTGTACCTCAATTCATATGACCTCTTAATAGCAGTTGCTGCTTCATTTGGAAATAAATGATTAATTGAGAGTTCATAATTCCATAATTGTGTTTCACTATAAGAAAAAACCCATTTTATAATATTTCATCTATAACACATCCTAAAAATATTATAAAAAAGGGGGTCTTCTACAATCTTTATTATAAAAATGTTGTAAAATATTTGTCCAAACAATGTTTTATATTCAAACGTTAAGGCTTATACAATGGTCATTCACAAACATTGTGTATTACTATTGTCTTCAACAATATTTTATTAACATTGTAAAACTTATTCATTTTGATAACATTTATTTAATGTTGTCAAAGTTATTAATTTTGACAATATTTTTGAAACATTGTAAAAGTCATGTTCAACAATGTTTATCAACTGTTGTAAACTTTCTATCTTTCACAAGTGACACGTTCGATCAATTCTCCATCCATCCTTTAACCATATGAGAGGGGATTGAGGCAACCCAGGATTATCCCAAATTTTAACTTATGCATCATCACCAACATTCCAGATATCCCAGGTCTGATGATGTATGTACAAGATAAAATACTTGCATGGAACATGAAGAGGGCTTCTTTGCCATCTAGAATGAGGTACGAGATAGATACTTCGTCTGAAGAATATGTACCCACGGTGCATCTGATTCAGTAGCAGTCTTCAACAAACTTTTGCAACTTGAGCTTGGTTGATGATATCTAGCTTTCGAAAGGCAAGACCTCCGTCCTCTTTAGCCTTTGTGAAATGTTTCCAAGCTGTTAGATGTAATTTTCTCTTGCCATCACTAACCCCTACCAGAATTGCCTCTGGATGCTACTTAGCTTCTTCATGACACCCTTTGGAAGTATATAGCATGACATGCTGAATATTGGGATAGAAGCCAAGGTGGATTTCAGTAGGATGGATCTACTTGTGTGAGACATGTTAGAAAAGTGAATGAAAAATTGACTTGAAAATTAATTTAAAAATGTTTTAATTGAAATCCTAATATAGTGTGTCCAATTTGCAAGGGTTGTATCTATTGGAAAAGATGTATCCCTTTCAAACATTGTGTCGACTCACATTTGTGTCCCTTTGTAATTTGTAAAAGCATAATTCTACGAGTGTTTGATAAATTCAATTCAAAACTCGTTCACTCATTCATACATAAGCATTCAGTCCGAGAGAGAGACTACCTTCATTGTTTTGTCCAGTTCCTACGGTGTCAAGTGCTGCTACAAAAGGAAGAAGTACCATTGTATCCTGGGAAACTACTCGTCATTAAATCGTAAGCACCTGTATGGGGGCGAATATTGTCTTAAGGACATTAAAGCAAGTTCAAGCCTCGAACTCGGTTAGATCGTTTATTACATTTTGTTTTCAGATTCTAAAATACAAGTTTGGAATTAATACCTAAAGACAAACATGAACCCATATCCAAACATTAAGCTTAGTGTGACAAGCAGTAACAAGATTAGTATAGGTGTTAATCCTATTCTTGTGAAGAAGTAGGTGATGGCCCAAGTATTTGTCATTAGAATCCATAATATGAGCTCGAAGCATATTCAATATAAGTTGCCTCATATAAATATCCAATTCTCTAGAGAGAAATATGGCAGATTTTGCAAAATTGATTTCTTGTCCAGACCATGAGGAGAATTGTGTAATCATTGAAAGAATATTAGAAACATTTGGCAGAGTAGCTTCTCTAAAGATTATGATATCATCGGCAAACATTAAATGAGAGATAGTTGGAGCTCTACTGTTAATTATGATGCTTGAGAACAACCCATAGTGTTCATGATAGAGAATAAGTTTTGATAAAATTTCACCATACAAAATGAATATGTAGGGGAAAGAGGACATCCCTATCGGATGCCTCTAGATTGCCAGAAGGTTTTTGAGGGGGAACCATTGACAAGGATGGCAAATGAAGATGAGGATACACAATTTATAATGAGGTCATAGGATTTACCATTAATGCCAAATCCCTTGAGCACTTGACTAAGGAATGGCCAACTGACACGATCATAGGCTTTCGACAAGTCTAGTTTGAAAGCTAAGCTGCTTTTGGACTTTGGAATTTAGCAATTGAGTGAAACATTTCCTAGGCTAAAATAACATTATTAGTTATTTGGTGGTTAGGGACAAAAGCATTCTGGAAAGCAAAAATAATATAGGTAAAAAATGGTTGTATCCTTTTTGCTAAGATTTTTGTAATGATTTGTAGTTGACATTACATAATAAAATAGGCATGAAGTCAGATGGAGATGTATGCACAGCTTTCTTAGGTATATGCACAATGAAAGTGTGATTCAAATGAGGAGGCATATAATTATGATGAAGTTACGGATAAGTTTAGTTACCTCCCCTACAACCAATTCCCAGCTCTTGTGATAGAATAGCATATATTAAATCATTAGAGTTGCAATCGATGTTGGAAAGGGTGTTTAGTATGTATGTTGGAATGTCACTAAGTAGTTGACTCATAAAAGAGTTGGAAAAGTGTTCAACCAGATAATCAGTGATCTTATCATGTCCTTCAATCCATGATCCATCATTAGCTTGAAAGCATAATATAGTTTTTTTTTCGTTTTCTGTACGCATATAAATGAAAGAATCTGTTATTTCACTCTCCACTGTGGATCTAGTTCAGTCTAGAACGTTGGTGCCAGTGTATCTCCTCTTGATGCGAGAGTTTATTAAGAGATTCTTGCATTTCCTTCTCTTCCTGTAGAACTTCATCTGTGTGATTTTTATTTTGGATGTCCAAGAGTTTGACTTCCAAATTTTTTTAGCAGTAGTGTAACAATGGACTTTTGAATTTAGCCTAAGTTTTAAGAACAAGGAGAACACTATGAAGACGATTTAGAAGACATGGATCTTCATAATTAACCCAAGCATTTTTGTGAATATCCATATAGTCCGATTATTTTATCGAAGTAGATTCAGATCTTATTGAAAAGTTCACAGTTTTTCCTTACAATGTCACATTTCAAATAGATTGGGTTTTGATCACTACTAATAGCAAGGCTATACGATAGACACGTGCATTCAGGGAACAACACTTTCCAATGTGTTTCCACTATGACGCTATCCAATCTTTCAGCGACATTTTGAGAAGATAAACTCTTGTTAAACCATATGAAAGCAGGCCTCGGGTATCCTAGATCCATAAGGCATGTATTATTAAACCAGTTAATAAAGGCTTTTAAACACCCCAACGAGTTCAATAGCATTGGAGGATCGATTGGTATGGAAATACACTCCTATAGGTATATTCACTACCCAGTCAGCCTACTAACTCATTGATAGTAGCCTGCCTTCCACATCTTCTTGCAGGAATCCAAGCATTCAAATGGAAATAATTTAGAAGATCAAATCTTCATCTCCAAAAGTTAACTTTTCATTTAGCACGCTTTAACTATAACGATTGTGGTTAAGGCTAATATTAGTGTTGGGGCACAGCTGAATAAATCCAATAAATCAGAGAGCTCCTCAAAGAAAATTCACAACCGTAAAGACAAGGATTTACGTGGTTCAGCTAAGATGCTTACTTCCACGAACGAGGGTGATTCAGTTCCACTATGAAGAAGAAAATGAATTACAATGACTCTCTCACCACTTCTCTCATAGCTCTCAAAAACTCTCAATCACAAAGATAAAGAAAAAAAGATTCTCTCAAACTTTTTTGTTGAACTTATTCAACAACTTTAGCTCTCTTATGTTGAACTTATTCAACAACTTTTATTGAGCACAATGAGATATTCTTGTGTTGAACTTATTCAACAAATTATATTGAGCACTCTTGAGATGTTTTATGGAGAACGTTTAGACCCTTTATATAACATGACAAATGTCTATATATGAAAATCCAATCCTTTGTAGGCTTATATATTGGAAATCCAATCTTGTGTAGACTTACATATATTAGAAATCCAAGCCTATATAGGCTTATATATTGGAAATTCAATCCTATGTAGACTTACATATATTAGATATACATATATGGAAATCCAATCAAATATATGGTCAAAATTAAAAATGGTCATGGGCCTATTTTTGGAAACTTTCTTCATATCTCTACCTCAGCAAGGTTTTGCCACAAAATCGAACCGACTGCACTTTTCTACTGCATAGCTTCCCCAAATCAACCACTCGTCAATTCCGTCCCTAAGGGCTCTCAAGCAAAACTTCCCCACCATGCTCTAGAGAAGCTTCCTTCTGCTTGTACACTCTCTTGCAACCTATAGCTCGCTTGTCTTTGGGCAGTGGAACCAAATCTCATGTATAGGACTTGTAGAGAGACTCAATCACTTCCAACATAGCCACCATCCAGTTCTTGCTGCTAGTATCTTTAACAGCCTATCTAAATTGATCGACTCGTCATCCCCAACTGGTAGTGCATATACCACCACATTTAACTATCCATAGTGCTTTACCAGTTCATCAAATCCATACATGTGTACAGGCTTGACCGGTCTCCTTAGCCTAGTGGTGGCCAAGGAATCTTGTTGTTGGTGATGCTCTTCCTTTGGTTGTAGCTCTTGTGGGGCTTGATGAACATCTTCATAAACCTCTATCTCACCTAATGCATCTTCAAATGATTCAATCTTAACAGTTTGAGATTTGCTAGATACACCACCGTTATGATCGGACTCACTCTTCTTGCTTGAAGCCAACACTGAAGACTCATCGAATGTAACATCCCTGCTGATTAAGAACTTCTTATCCTCCAAGCAGTATAGACGGTATCCCTTCACTCCTTGTGTATGTCCCAAAAAATAGCTTTGTATCCAAACACGCACAAAGTGCTGTAATTAATCTGCTAGTTTGTCGGTCAGCACCTCATATGGAGTCTTACAATCTATAGATATAGAGAGTTGGTGATCTATTAGCCAAGTACCGTGTAGTATCCCATCCCTACATCGTACCCAGTTTTCCATCTACGGGGTGCGCGATTAAGGAACACAGTCGCTATCAATTCGGTTGGAATAGATTGATCGGGATCTATTGAATCGATTGAACAAAAGATGATTGAATTAATATCCTTTCCTCGTTATGGAATGGCTTCTTCAAAATCAAGTCCCATATTCAAGGGGTTGCGTCTCAAGGATGGACTCTATGGCTGAGTCGGGAGAGACCTCCGGTTGTTTTGCTTTTTCATGCCGCACTTTCTTCTTTGGCTTTGGTTTTCTGAATACGTTTTCATAAATGTTTTCGATGATTTTTATGGCTTGCATTATTTCATATCGAACTCATTGAATAGGGCAGTGTTCTGACCAGTTACTTATGCGATTTCAGGTGGTCGTGTAAGCATCTAAGTGCAAACCAACCCGTCTCTCGCCTCAATCAACCCAAGGTGAGTTCTCCCCCTTGACCCTCTTACTTCTAGCAATAAATCGGTAACATCATTGCGAATAAAATGTTAGATGCAAATGTACGGACAGATTGCTTTTCAATAGAACTACTACATGCTTGCTATGTTATTCATGATATAGAACTGTGTTAAACAAAGATAGAATCATTGATTAAATGATGCCACCATAAGACGGGATACGATGAAATGATTAAGTTCTCATAATATAAACCATGCTCGAGTGACTAGTTTAGTCTAGCATGGTCATGGACAACTTGTGCACAAGGTAAAGTTTTCTCGAATGGTACCCCGGGGCTACGGGGACCGTTTCGGCCTAAAGAAAAATACGATATAGCTGTGCTGGATACTAGCATGGGTTATTCGGAGACTTTCGACAGGGCTCTCTACTTGTGTTGAAAGGGTTCCGTCTTACATAGCTATAAGTCTAAGATAGCTTGTGGTGTTAGTGACCTTCACATATACATTTTCACACATTATGCTAGTAAATGATAACAATTGACAGGGAAGAACATGGTAAGTCTCACACTACAACGGCACGCTATGTTGTGGGTAAGTATAGTTTATGTTATTATGCCTATCATATGCTTGTCTACAATTTACTAGGATGGCTAGAAAGATCACAAATTAAGTCATAATATTTTTTGAACCAAATGAAAGCATGGAACTTAATTTGTCACACACCAGTACAAGTGTAATGTACTGATCCTCGTTCTCTATAGGTACCCCGAACCAAGAAGGGCGTGCCACCTAATCTCAAGGCGACGAAAGTTCTTTTGAAGCCTCATCCGTGTATCAAAGACTTGTTTTGATCCATTTGAAGACTCCAAATTAAGTCCAGAAAAAGATGTCTCAACTCCCCACGATAGCAGATCTTTTTAATGTTTGCTTGTATATGGGGATGTAATGTATGAAACGACTATCTCATCAGCGTTCATTTTGTAATCGAGACATATTGTAAGCCCATGCGGCAAAGATTGTAATAAAGTCTTGTAAATGATATCTATTATCAATGAAATAAAGATTCTTTCTGTCTCAAATGTGTTGTTCAATTTCTCTACGTACTCTATTAGATGTTATGTTTTGGATAACCTTATGATTATGCCTTATGTAAATACAACTTAGGTTTGCACGATATCCCATTGCCTAATGGTCACACCTGATTTTGATAATCAACGACGACTTAAGTCGATACGCAAAATATACGAACTTCTACGAATGTTTCAGGTCGTTGAAATCAATATCAAAAAACGTACTACATCTACAACAATTATTAGGGTCATCATCCAAAAGCAAATTATATCAAAATCTAGATCAAGTCATCTTTTATATTTTTTCTGTATTTACTTTTATTGAGTCTAGAAAATATAAATGTAAAATCTATCAGGATATTACTAGCTTAGGTTATCTCCCAGTCTACCTATCCAAAAAGCCTACCTACATCTTAAATCTACATACCCAAACAGCCCACAAACCCTATACAATTTGGACCCCCAAAATCCTATTCTGGTTTGACAGAATTCGGATAGAACTCTGACCGAGTTCGGTCCGAAATTTTTAAAAAATAGTTCCCTGTAAATCTGCATCCAACGTTCGTATGCAAAATTTTAGCATCCGAACTCTGTCTGAACTCTACCGAGTTCGGTCAGGAAAACCACTATAAATAGGGACGGATTTTTACATTTCTAATCACTTATTCACTTTTCTCTCTATCAATTCCTAAAGTATTTTTCAAGTGATCTAAAGTTTTCACATTTTACCTATACTACTCTTAGCCAAAGCTAGTAACGTCTTGTTAGATTTAGAGTCTTTAGTTTACAGAGTTGTAAAGAGGTTACAAGTCAGAAAGTATTTTAGTTTTCGGAGTCAGTCATGCACTCGTCACCAAGTACGTGTTGTAAAGAGACGGAAAGCGCTCATTTAGCTTGCAAATAGTAGATTAACAGGAGGCAAAAGTACTCGTGACTGAATTAGTCGCCAGTATATCGTGGTGTTCACTGAGTTTGATTCTCTTACTGCAATTTTAATTACTGTCTCTTTATTCCTGCCATAGATTATAACTGTTCATTTTTAATTGGTGATTATTTTTGCTCCACTCGCATACACTATATTCACCCCCCCCCCCTCTAGAGGTGCTTAACGGTCCTACAATTGGTATCAGAGCAGGTTATATTCTTATATAACACTATAAAAAGTATATATGGCAGCCGTGAAATCAATATTCAATGGTGAAGGGCAATCCATAAATAGACCCCCACTATTTTGGAATAAACTATACTTATTAGAAAACACGAATGAGTTTTTTCTAAAGTCTCTTGACTTTGATCTTTGGTCTAGACGGTTATAAGAAACCGGCACCAATAGTGATTGAAGGTGTACTTGTAGACAAGCCACACGACAAACACAAAGACGAAGAAAAGACAAAGGCTAGTCTAGATGCACATGTCATCAATGTACTATTCTATGTAATTGATAAGACAGAGTTTAATCGTGTTTCTACATGTACTATGTCTCATGATATTTGGAGACTTCTTGAGGTAACTCATGAAGGTACTTTCCAAGTGAAGGAATCCAAAATCAGCAGACTAACATAGGAATATGAATCATTTAAGATGAAACCCGGTGAGTAAATTACACGGATATTTACTCATTTTTTAGATATTACTAATTCTTTGCAATCTCTTGGTAAGGATTATAGTAGCCATGAGAAGATCAGAAAGGTGCTACAGGCTCTAACCAAGAATTGGACCCCAAAGACGCTGTAATCATTGAAAGAAACGATCTCACCATAATGACTCTGGAGACACTTATGGGCAAGCTAATGACCCATGAGTTGGACCTACAAGAATTTAAAGAAGCAACCCCCAAGAAAAAATCTATCGCCTTCAAATTACAAGCCAAAAGAGTTGCAAACAATGATTCCGATGAAGAATCATCAAGTTGTGATGAGCAAGCCTTGCTAGTAAAGAACTTCAGGAAATTTTTAAAGTTTGAGAGATCAAACCGAAGGAAGAAAGACGTCCATGAAAGTAATAAAAAAGAAACAACATGCTTTGGATGCAAGAAGTCAGGACATATGAGAAGGACTGTCCAGTGCCAAGAAAAGCAGTCCATATGATAGATCAAGATCAAGCAGGAAAGTACAACTAGTAGAAAGTATGCAAATACAAGCATCTGGCATGAAAGTGATGCCAGTAAATCAGAAGAAGAGGACGGACCCTGTAGTACTACTAATGTCTGTCTTATGGCATTCGATAAGGTATCATCTAACCCTCTGTATGATGACTTTACTTTCGATGAGTTAGAAAATGCCTTTAGCGAACTACTTGAAGAACACAAAATGTGTTAGACAAGTATAAGCAATATCGCAAAGAGGTTAAGGTATGCACAACCGAAGTAGCAAGATTGTCTAATCTTTTCGAAGATATTAAAAAGATATCTACTACCGGTAACACAGATGAGATAGCCAAGCTCAAAGTAGACTATCATGAGGCTATCCTCACCATCGAAAAGAAGGAAAGAGACTATGTCAAAATACAAGAGCTTTATGACATAGAGAAGAAGGGGCACTTAGTCACAGAGCAAAGACTTGCTAATATGACTGCTAAATATAAGGAGTCTTGTGCGGTCTCTAAAATTAAAGATAAAGTTAGGCAAGCAGGTCATCCCTGTAACACAACCTAAGGTTAGTCCTAATGTAAGCATACATCTAAGAGGACTAAACCACAGAAAGCATGCAAGCAACACGTTAATCATAATTATGCTTTCACTTATAGGTTTTCAAAGAAGACACAAATACATGTCAACACAGAAACAAAGAGCACTTTTTCAAAACCAACTTGCACGTACTGTGGTACTCACGGGCACATATCACAGTATTGTCTAGCAAGAAAGCTTGTTGACAATCAAACACTTATTTGGAGACCTAAGACTAATCAAAATGGACCCTTCAAGAAATGGGTACCAAAGGATTCATCTACTTGTTCTATAGGTGGACCCTCTGTAAGCCTCCTGAATTTTAGGGATTTATCTTTTGATTTTCTAAAAGAATTATTTTCGATAATAATTCTTATTTGATTATTCTTGATCATTAAATGCTCTTTTCCGTGACTTTGATTTTTCGAGCGTCAGAGATGTCAATCTCTGGAAACTTTCTTCATGAATTTGTAGTAGACAAGATTATCTTCATTTGATATATCATGTCCCACTCAAACTTGTTCTCTTGTTCTCTTTTGGCATTGCACAACTTTCGGGTCTATTTTGGCCAATTTATCGTCTGCCGTAATTTGTGACTTAACTTCCAATTTAATTTCGGGGCCCGACATCGGTCCAATCTAATCGACTCAATATACGGTTCTAACCTGTTTAGAGCCTACTATGCACGTGCCACTTGCGTGCCACCCAATTGATCTCCCGTGTGCTCCTATTTCATCCATGATTATAAATGATATAAATTTACAATTATAATCATTCCAAGTCCAAACGTGTCCAAACTTGACCCAACACCCAACCTAATTTTATATGACCCCTCACATGACTACCCATACACCCCACTAATATATCCCTCCTTCTTTCTACTCAAAAATATCTCTCTTCCTCTCTCTACTGTATCAAATATCTCATTTTATCTCTATATATATATATATATATATATATATATATATATATATATATATATATATAACTCTCTTTCTCTCCCTTCCTTAAATCACTCCTACACACACACCCCTTACCATCACATACCAGCACAACACCTCCCACCCCTATCCAGCCGACCACTATCTCACTCACTCTCTCTCCCTCTCTACTTACACTTACACACCTCACCCCCTCCCATCACCTCACAGCCAATACTCTTCTCTCCCTCTCCCATCACAGCCTACACCACCCTCTCCCTTTCGATCATCTTCTCTTTCCCCCAAGCTTCTTCTTCACTTCCTCCTCCTATTCTTCTTCTTCATTTTCATTTTCTTCATCCATCACCATCACCCTCACCATTATCATCACCATCACCATCCTCCTTATCCTCTTCCTCTCCTCCCCGACCAGCTTGGGCAGCAGCCGCCGGCCACCACCGCCGGGTAGCCGCCGCCATATAGCACAGCAGCTGCAGTACGCAGCAGCAGCAGCAGCGACCGGCGATCGTGCACCGCCGCGTGGGTGGCCCCCTTGGCCCGACGACCTTTGACGAGGCTCCCCCTTGTGGCCATCTTTGCCTTCGACGCGAGGAACAGTCGATCAGTGCGTTTCGCACGAGATCCCGTCAGCGCGCGCAAGAAATCGAAGTCCAGAATTTTCCTCGGGACAGCGACTTCATGCACATTTTTTGAGAAATCCGAACATTGGATCGTCGATCTGTTACTTCCGTATCTATCTCGGTATATACCCCTTCACCCCTGTCAAGTTTCAACCGTTAATTCGATCGTTTGATAGATCAAAACTGGGCGCCAAGTTGACCGTCTAAATTGTGTATATTTTGGACAGTTTTATGGAGTCAACTTCGTAGACTCGTATCTCCGCCATCACAGCTCTGTTTGGCGTACCACTAGTTCCGGTGCACAGCTGTATAACCATCTTCTTGCCCCTCAAGTTTTGTTTTATTGTGAGCTTGTTTGATTGGTTGAATTTGACGCCAAAGTTCGCCGTTCGAATTCATAATTTCTAACTTGTAAAATCCTAATTTCAAACCCAGGACTCCGGATTCAATTTATGACACCACCAGTAGACTCGTGGCATCGTTCTAGCACGAATTTATATAAAGTTTTTTAGATTTGGAGGACATGGGCCCCGACACGCATTTCGGTACAAGGCGGGCCTCACAGTCCGAGTCAACGGGTCATTTTGAGATCGGCTCATCAGAATCCAATTCCGGATATACCATTGTGTTCGTATCGTCATTCTAGACTTGTTGACATATACTTTGCTAGAATTAGTGGACATTGGCTCTGGCACGCATTTTCATGCAAATCTGATTCCAATATTTGGGTCAACGGACCAATTTGAGATCAGGCCATCGGAATCCAATTCTGAATATACCGTTGAGTTTGTATCATCATTCTGGATTTGTGGATATATTTTTCTAGGTTTTGAGGACTTTTATCCTGACACCTTTTTCGGTAATCATCTGGCTCGGAAGACGAATTTGTTACAAGTGGTATCTTGGTAGGAATATGAGATGTTGGACCTTAGTATAGAATTTTGATAGGAATGTATGACTGAGATTGGAAATGAAACCAAGAGGTCGATATAATCAGTTTAGAAATAATTTACTAGAAAATTAGGAGGATGAATCACTTGGAAATAACATAGAAGGATTTCAAATGAGAAGTACAATATGATGTACGTTGATGGTTAGAACATTTATATTTTGTGGATATAGTTTAAAAACTGACGAGGATATCCAAGATCGAAATGTTTTTGAATTTGGATAATTTTAGGTTATTGATTCTCGAGATATTTCACATTAAGGTTATGATACAAAATTTGGAATTTAATAATGGGGAAGATATTTTAACTATGCAATGATGATACAAAATTGGACAAGACAGGTAAGAGGATAGAGAACACAAAGATTTGGAGTTAAAAAGAATAAAGATTTTATGAAAAAATTATTAATTAAGATGGATAATATTTGAAAGTGTACGTTGAAGAAAATATGAAGGTTGATTTATAATGGAGAATAAGCTTTATAAGGCCTAGTGGTATTAGAATTGAATAACACAAGGAGCGTGATTTGAACAAGTTCAATGATTTCATAAACTTGATTTAGGGATTTTGGATCTAATTTAGGACAAGGTGGAAGAATTTGGATTAAAGATGATTAAGTGGATAGTGTTGAGATCTACGTTTTGGAATTTAGGAATTAGACCTATGGTAATCATGACAAGGTCCAATCTTCATGACATTAGTGTAAATTTTGGTAGTAGTCATATAAGGGTTGATTTTCATATTTGGACTTATGAGTTAAAGGTATGACTGACAAATGATGATCAGATAAACTTGATGGTATCAGAGAGAGATGATTAACTTGGCTTTCCTATGAAACCTTGTCTTTTGATTTCCCTATCTAAAGGGAATTTGACTTATTTCATATCCTAGAATCATCCTTTGAGTTTTCAATATCGTTGAATCCCAACTCCCTTGATCGCGACCAATCGACTTTGGTTATATCTCTGATCATATCCATGTCATGGATCGTACTCAATTAGATTAAATTCAATCGTGACCTAGATTTTCATCATTGGATGCTCGTGCCCAGACTTCGATGACCTTGTTCTTCATCTTGCCTAAATCCTATTTTGATGATCAACTTAGATCGTATCGAGACTTAAATTTTAATCGTGATTGGATTTCAATGTTATTACCACTCATGCTTTAACTTTCGATTTAATTCTTACTAATGACTAAGTTTTATTCCAATCACGGTTAATCTTCATACTATCCTTGATCATACCGAAATTTCATGTTTGGTCATGCCTATGCTGCTATTATATTCTTCATCATATCTAAATAACTGTCGACCAAGGTTAGACTGACCATATTTATGATCGTATTGAGATTCGATTTTGATTATGTTTGGATTTTAAATACTCGTGCGTAAACTTTTCGACCTTGATTTGATTTCCTGATTATATATAGAATTCCTTGTGATTAGTCGTGCCTAGATGGCCTGACATGACTATATATTAAATCCCTTGATCGTGATTCTAGCGATCATGACTATACATATTACCTTGCCTCTAAATCGTACCTAAAATTTTTGACTTTCGATTACGACTAACTAGTGTGACTACGAAATTAGTCGTGTTAGAATTAAAAATAGATCATGTCTGAATAAATTTCTACCGTGCCTAAATGACTTGGGTTTCTTCCTAAATCGTGTTTATAAGACCTTGATTTTGAAATCATGATTTTATCGTCATTCACTAAACTTGGATCTTGATCGTGCTTATGCGACCTAGAGTCTGATTTTTTATCAAATCTAACTACCGATCGTTCTATACTCGACTTGTGTTCTCCATTCGCTTCTCTTAGCCTTGATTAAGATCATGACTATACGACTTTGATTTTCATGATCATGGTAATCTTAACCCACAAATCGTGCTGAAAACCTTGATCTCTAATCACAACTGTGTCGGAATAGATTTTCTATCGTACCTAAATTTTGATTCTCTAGTCACTCGTGCTCAGGTTTCATTCTTGATCCTGACTAGGTTTAAAATTTTCATCGTTCTATTCTAAATTGTGCCTAAGCACTTAATCATTCCATAAAATTTTGAACGCGTCTGAGTCTTGCTTTCATTCATGACCAGATGCACTATACCATATTACCTAATTTCTAACGGATCCTTTGTTCAGTTTCTAACAGCCTTAATGCGTTACAATTTACCAACTCAAAAAATCTATTAGTATTTACTATAGTGCGTTACAAATATATCACTATATTTTTATTTTAAAATCATTATTTTTTGGTGAAAAAATTGGCGCAAATACTATTAGCGAAATTTTTTGGCGCCCCAATTCCCCCCTATTTCAGAATAAAAATCGCTTATTTCTCACTTTTTCTCATATTTCCCCTCTCTCTCATTCACATTTTCTCTCATACATCCCTAATTTTTTACATATATCAATGAGGTTTATGAGTTTTCATCACCAACTCCAGTACGGCTAAGCGACCAACTCTGGCACAACGCCGATGAAGAGGAGCAATGGGTCCTCCTTGGTGAAGTCGGTGAAGGCATGGCAGATCATGGACAATAGGGGGAACCCCATGGTAGAGATCAACCTCGTCAACGCCGGTGATAGAGGCGCTTTTACCACTCCTTCATCCCGAATGGGGCCTCAACCGGGATCTACGAGGTCCTCGAGCTCCGCGATGGAGACAAAGGAGTCTGTGGAGGGAAGGGGTACTCCCCGCCGTCGTGAATATCACCGATATCCTCGGCCCCAAACTCCTCGGCGTCGACATCAGGTGAAGAAACCTCCCAGGAAGATCAAATCTTTGGAATATTATTGGTTCTTTTAATTTGTGCATAGTTCCATAATATTGTTATATGTAGTTACATCTAGGGCTGTTAAGGTTATGATTCTAAAACCCAAAATACCAGTTTTAAGAGTGGCAGTAGCTGGTTGACGTAAAAACTAAAAATTGAAGATTTTATATGAATTGGTATTAGATGAACAAGAAATAAAGATGAATTATGTAAAAGAATTGAGAAAAAAAGGGTCTTTGGGGAAACTCCAGGGCAGTTGCCAACTTGAAACCTGGAAAGATACAATATTTGGAAGTAGTTACATAAATTTGCCTAAAACTCCATAATGTTATGTTGACAAACTATATTAAGTTCCATAAGTTGCAATTAGTGATGCTAAAGTCTACTATCAATTTGTCTAGGTTTTTGTTATGAAATTTGCCCCACTGACCTAAACCCTATAAAATTGGAATTTTGAAAATAGTAATTCTTTTTTAGATTTTATGTAATTGCATCATGTTATGTTGTCAACTTGTATTAATCCATAGCATATACTTAACGTTGTTAAAACTCTACTTAATCGATTTATCAAAGTTTTAGTTATGAATTCATCCCAAGCAACCAATATTTTTAGTTCGGCACCGGTCGATTGAACCCAAAACTGGATTTTTAGAGTAGTTATTTAAAATTTTCAAGTTATTTTTTGGAAATGCTACCAGTTATATTTTCCTCAATGGATAATATTACTTTAATCAGTATATTCTATGCTTGGAAATTATATATGCTACACAATTGGTTGCCATGTTCGACCTAAGGCCTCGTTTGGTTCGCAAAATATTCGGGTTGGGAAAGGAAAGCGATTACTTTCCTATATTTGGGGGCCAAAGGAATTAAGGAGAAAAGGAAAGTGATTCTCAATGGAAGAAAAATTAGGGGGAAAACTGATTCCATCCATCCAAACAGGGAATTACTTTCCCACATTGAAGTACTCACTTTTCCTTTCCAAATTCTTTGGCATTTCCAAACACTGGAAAGGAAAATTAATGGAAATTATAATTTCCTAAAGGAAAGGAATGCCAAGGAATTGATTTCCTTTCCCTTCTATTCCGCGAACCAAACGAGGCCTATCTGTTAAAGCAGTGGATGGGAATAGTCAATATGTGAAAGCTGAGGCTGTCAATGATACTTCTGACAGACCCTTCTCTGTACCCTCACAACCCATAAAAGAGGATCAAGTGCAAAATGATGTCAACTTTCTGTCACATCCCAGAGTTAAGGGCTCGCCTGTTATTTATAGACGTTCATTTCTTGAAAAGAAAGGCCTAACAAGGGAGGAATAGATGAAGCCTTTCGTCGTGTTCCTGTAAGCTACAACTTGCTTGTGCCTTTTACTTCATAAGCACCTAGTTTTCTTAGAGAATCAGTTCTCTGTAGAAACTCACTTTCATTATCTACATTGAGTGGGAATGCCGCATGATATGTATCTTTTATATATTACAGATTCTACCTTCAAATGCTACAACTGTTGAAGCTGCCACCACAAATCAGGGTAAGTAGTGTATAGTGCTTTGGATATTTAATCAAAGCAGCTCATAATAGCAAGTCCATATCTGTTACACAGTTATTGCAAAATAGTTTGTATCTCGAGCTTTTACTTTTATTGAGTTCTAACTTATTTCCTTATAATTTTTACTTATTCAAGTTAAAGTGTTGTCTTTATTACATATGAAGAATATATGTCTTCAGTGAGGTGGACTATCAAATACACCAACAACAACACCACCACCAACAACAACAATAAAATAGCCTTTATTGGTTGGCTGTTTGAATCCTCTTCTTCCATTCGGCTCTATTAAGGGCAACGTCCTCTGTAATGCTAACAAATCTATATCCTTTTTTACCACTTCAAACCATGTTTGTCTAGACCTAACTCTAGTCTTAGCGGCTCCATTAACTATTATATTACTGCTCCTTCATACGTGATCTATTTGTCTACATTGCACACGTCCAAACCACCTAAGTCGATTTTCTCTCATCTTGTCCTCAATTGGGGTCACCTTTAACTTCCCGATACACTCATTTCTTATTCTATCCTTTAATATTTCCACTAATCTATCTTAGCATTCTCATTTTGATTACACTTTTAAGAAAGTGTTTGATACTAGGCATATCAGACATGCTATCTTTTAATAAATGCTTGCCCTCAAGACTATAATGGAATATAATTGGTGTTATAACTTATCTTAAGTTTAGGGGCAAACAGATTAAATTTTGGATAGCTTAGAAATTTTGGATATCTTAGATTAAATTTCTCTTCATAACACTACACCAAATAGTCCAATTTCTAAGGGTCCTTGTTTTAATTTCTAACGGACATCATCCGTTAGAAAATTGCAACAAGTTAGACCCGTTAGTATTATCTTAGTCTGTTACAAATATAACAAATATATATTTATTTCACTAGTAATATAATAAATATTGGCTAGCTAGGTATTTTCTCCCCCAATTTGTAGAACCTCCGATTCCCCCACAGCCAAATTCTTGGCGGCACAACCGAAATTTGGCGCCACAATCAAATTCTTGGCGGCAGAATCCCCCCAGTTCGACACATATACACGTCTCCTCTCCTCTCTCTCTCTCTCTCTCTCATTCACAAATTCTCTAAACCATTAGTTATCCTCTCTCTCTTTCACAAATTGAACGGATCCCACCTGGCTTGTCGTCCACCTACGGCGAGTCATCCATCTCCGGCACGGAGGCGCGTTGTCCATATCAGATGCGGCGGCACGTCGTCCATCTCCGGCGCTGCGGCACGTCGTCCATCTTCGGTGCTGCGGCACGTCGTCCATCTCCGGTACGGCGACACCATCTCTGGCAAGGCTACACAAAGGTCTCAATTCGTAGTCGTCGGCTATCCGAAGTTCTCAATTCGTAGTCGTCGGCGTGAGTCATCTACTCTCTTTTTTTTTATTCTCATATGGTTATTTAGATTCACAAGTTTTTGGAAATGTCAGGATGGTTTCTTAATTCTTTTACTAATTATGATATGTGATATGAGTAAGAAACCCTAGGTTTTGATTTTTCTTTGATATGTGATGTGAGTCAGAAACCCTAAATTTTGGTATGTGATGTCAGTTATTTACTCCTTTAATCTGTCACATAAAATGTCGGACTTGGAATTGGGGAAGATCTAGTAGAATTTGTCATAGATTTGTGTAGAGAAGATTGATCAAGAACAATAAATAGGAAAGAACATGTGACTACTGTATATCATTGCTATTAGAATTGGTTAGCATTCTAATGTGACTACTGTATATCATTGCGCCCCCCCTCCTCCCCCCCTTCCACCACACCCCAAAAAAATGTGAGTACTGTATATCACTGAAAAGCTGTATCTTCGTTATCTTTGTTGATTGTAGCCTCTTCCATGACTTCTCACTAAACCTTCATGCACACCTGTTTTGATATTGGCATTCTCACAATATGGTTGTGAAGAGAAATTGTCAAAAGAATTCCTTCAATACTATATCCTTTGATATGCTTCATTTTAGAATGATCGGAAATGATTACCTGTCCAAACTATTTTTTTAAGGAATTGTCAAAGTTACTGGAAAAGTTTTATATTAACAATAGATTTTATTTGAGTACATGATGTATACAGCAATTAATCTTTGTTTAGAGAGATGGATATTGTAATATATAACATTTCATGTTTCATGCAATTACAACTGGTTAAGCTCTTGTGTTTCAGGTTGGCATAGAATCCGAAGGTTTTGCCATATATGATGCTATGATGCAGCTAAAAATGAGGTGCTTATTTTTTCTCAAAATTTTATCCACCAAATGTTTCTTTTTCTCCATGCTCCTTCATGACACTGCAAAATATGTAAATATTCCAGTGACATGAAAGATCTTTCTACTTATAGTTGTTTAGTGTATTTACTTTCATGCATACTCATGTTAGCTCTTAACATACAGAAAAATAATTTGTGACGGATTTAAAATTAGTTGGAGGTGGCACTAATTGAGGATAAGATGCGAGAATATTGTCTCAAGTGGTTTGGACATGTGCAACGTAGACCAATAGATGTAGTGGTAGAATATTAATCAAATGAGATGCTAGAAGTAGGAGTAGGCCTAAACGGAACTTATTAGGCTCTAGGCCATGGGTATATACAAATACAATCGGAGGAGGAGTGACATCTCCTAACCGATGTGGGACTATATGTACAGTAGGTCTAACATTGTGTTCCTGTGATCATAATGGAGATGACCTACGTGCGTGTGTGATAAAGTTGGTGAGGAGGTCACACTCCTGCAATCAGAATATCCAGGCCCACGTGCTTTCTTACAAGACCGAAAGATTGGACAATGAGGATTAATTAGGGTTGATAGGTTTTATGGAGGAAAGTCTAATGGTTTGTCAAGATCAATATAAGGAAATAATATGTGAAAGATAAAACTGAGACGAATATTTGTGATCAAACACAAAAATACCAATCTGTTATTTTCTTCAATAATCAAAATAAAACATTACAAGAGTTATATGGGCCTCCAAACTTGGCGTCCAAGGCTACTGGTCCTAATCCCTCATTAGCAAATAAATTAAATCTTAAAAAGAACCCTAAAAGTAAAACCAGCAGTTGGGAATAATTCAACCCATATAATAAAATCTGACAGTCCAAATCAAGTACAGTTGGAGTCGATCTCAAAGCGGACCTAACAAGTTCTGATGATGGTGGTGAGTGCAAAGCATACTACATCAGCTGTGCTTAACCGACAACCAAGTTCTGATGATGGTGAGTGCAAAGCATACTACATCGGCTGTGCTGCACGAAGTGACCACTATACCTAAACAAGTGAGCAGAGCATAGATTACCAAGTATTATCAAGGAAGTAACACTAACAATTCTAAAAAGTCTAACAAATTTTATACTTAATATCTAATAACAAATTTGTACCAAACAGGGAAAGATAAGGGCAAAGGAATGGTGGAAGGAAAGAATCGATTGAGAGGATTATAGTTCTCTCCTAGGAAGTGCTAAAGTTCCAAAATCAGTTTCATGTCACGTTGTGTCAGACACGTAACAGAGACACTCCTAGATACACTAGGAAACACCAAAATCTGTGCCATGGCCGTATAATGCCGTGCCCTTTCTTTACTGTGCTACAAAGATTCTCTTATTATAGTATTGATTTGAGATTGGCTTAGGAGGCTCAGATATAGCAGCCTAGTACCCGTCAGGGCCTGTCAGTGCCTGTTATGGGCTACGGTACTTACCCATCTTACCAACTGTTGCAGGCTTTTGCTGCCTTGACTGGCTACTAAGACCTAAAGGATACTGGTAGTTTCCCCAATGTTAAAGTGGCTTCTGTAGCAGCTTCTACACCCATTATTTAGAATATTGGCCTTAAGTGAAACTAAAATCATCAGCAAGGAGCAGAATATAGTGAATCTGAAAGAGTTTCCTAACCTTGGTTCTTCAACTCAAAGTCCATATATGTCAAAAGAATCCAGAGATTTGCTAAGTTTATTAGTTGTGATATGTATGGGAGAGCCTTGGCAATCTAATCTGATTACACCATATTGTGCAGAATGAAGTTAAACTTTAATTGAAGCTTGTACCATTTTCCTACTTTATATTTGGGATTATACAGATGGTTTTTTTAGAAATATGGATATATATTCGTAAAAATATGTGGGAAAAAAACTTCTCCCTTGTATGCATAAGAAAGTGGTACAACAAATGATAGTGTCATCTTTAGTCGGCTTTAGAGGCATCCTGAGTAGCAATCAATCACACTGACAGAATAAATAAGAAGAAATAACATTGTTCTTAACACTATCAAGCTTCAGTAGATGTTTGTAGGAGTCCGTATGTAAAGCCTCCTTTCTGTTGTTAATCAAGGTTTTGCATGGTTGTAATACAATTGAGGGGAGGGAAAGGAAATGGATATGGGGATCATGTCGAAAGGGGTTTCCAGTTTCCTATTCCTTTCCTTCCCGTCGTCTACCAGCGTTCTTTTTATACTCAAAAATTCCATACTAAACAGGTTTTGTTCATGC
>JANAVB010022089.1:0-64052 GCA_029216955.1 Iris pallida
CCATAAAATCCGAAATGGCTAAAACAGAGGTCTACAAGAAAATATACAAAAAATGTAAAATGACAAGAACTAAGGTGATTAGAAGGTTCCATAGAAGAGTTTTAGAACAATAAAATGGTGGTTCCTTCAGAAGCAAGTTGCACTGGCCTAGGCTAGGGTTTTCTTGGTTGGTGGTGGAGTAAATGAAGAAGGAAGGAAGTAATGATGAAGAGAAAGTGAAGGATTATAAATAAGGAGTGGTGGTAGGTAGGAGGGTTCACCTTTGGTTCATAAGAACCAAGCAACCAAGCCAAGCACCGAACCAACCCAAGAATAAACCAATCAATGAAATGCTAGAATAAATCAAGCAGGGAGACATGCATACGGGTCAATTACGTATACGTATACCAAGATATGCAATACGAACCACAGGCATTACAACTCTACCCACTTTAAAAGAATTCCATCCTCGGAATTTAATTAAGTGGCTAGAGAGACATGAACAAGCTATATTAATCACATGCAAGTTATACTAGCAATCCATCAAGCAATTAATCATGCAAGCAAGGAATCGAAGCCACGAGGCATAAGGAAGACATTATACCTCACGAGTCAAATAGGTCGGGATATCGTGATCGGATATCATCCTCACGCTCCCATGTTGACTCTTCCAAAGAGTGATGACCCCAAGCAACACGGACTAACTTGATAGTCTTATTCTTGAGTGTCTTCTCTCTTCAGTCCAATATAGACACGGACCTCTCCTCATACGAAAGGTTGGTACCAACAACCAATTTCGAATGATCCAGAATGTGTCTCGGGTATGGGATATACCGTCATAGTTGGGATACATGGAACACGTCAGCACCTCGCTTAGCGACGGCGAAAGAGCGAGACGATAGACACATCTCCTACTCGCTCCAGAATATCGAACGGCCCTATATACCTAGGACTAAGCTTTCCTGTACGCCAAAACGAATGACGCCATGAGTAGGCGAGATCCTAAGGAATACATGGTCGCGACAGAGAATTCGAGGGACGCCGATGAGAATCGGCCCAATGGCACTGGCATTTTGTGCCACACGAAGATGATCCTTGACCCTTCTGACCACCTCGATAGTCCGAATAATCATTTTCGGACCAAACATCTGCCTCTCTCCAACATCATCCCATGCTAACGATCTGCACTTCCTACCGTACAGTGCCTCGAACGGTGCCATCTGGATACTAGCTTGAAAACTGTTGTTGTACAGAACTCCACCAGGTGCAGGTGATCTTCCCACGAACCACCGAAGTCAATGTACATGACCGTAACATATCTTCAAGAGTCTGGATCGTGCGTTCTGACTGACCATCTGTCTGTGGATGATAAGCTGAGCTGAATTGGAGACGAGTCCCCAAACTCTTCTGGAGACTCTGTCAAAAGTGCGACATAAATCTGGAATCTCTGTCCGAGGTGATACTGACGGGTACATCGTACAACCTGACGATCTGCCTGAGATACATCTCCGCTAGCTGAGCCGTCGACTGACCAACTCTGAATGGAAGAAAGTGAGCCACCTTCGTGAGCCGGTCAACTATTACCCAAACATCTCGACCAGCTGGGGATCTAGGTAATCCAGTCATAAAATCCATGGCCATGCTCCCACTTCCATTCTGAATCGCAAGGGCTGGAGGGTCCAGCTGGCCTCTGATGTTCAGCTTTAACTTGCTGGCAAACCAAACACCGAGAGACGAACCGGCTACCTCCCTCTTCATACTACTCCCCAAAAGTACTGACGGATATCACGGTACACCTTCGTACCACCAGGATGAATGGAATACTGTGAACTGTGAGCCTGCCATGATTTTCTGTTTGATATCTCCATCGGTACACAAAGACGCTTTCTATTCCTAAGAGTACCGTCTTCATGAATGCATAACTCTGGTCGTCGTCCCGCCTCACACTCTGCTCTGTCGCTGAAGCCTGGAATCTGCTGACTGAGCCGTCTTGATCCTCTCAACTATGCTGGACTGAACTTGCATACTGGCCATCAATGCCACATTGGTTGGAAGGACAACTTCTATACCTATCTTCTGAAGATCTTCTAATAATTCTGGTTGAGCTGTTAGAAAATAGACTCCGGCACTCCTGCTCAATGCATCTGCAACAACGTTGGCCTTTCCCGGGTGATACTGCAGGTTGACATCATAATCCAGAGTAGCTTTAGACATCTCTGACGCATGTTGAGATCCTTCTGGGTGAAAACTACTTCAGGATCTTGTGGTCGGTGAAAATCTCTACCCTATCTCCATACATAATGTCTCCAAAGCTTCAGTAAACACTACTGCCGCCAACTCTAAATCGTGGGTTGGGTAATTCCTCTCATGTTCACGAAGTTGACGTGACGTATAAGCTATTACCTTCCCATGCTGCATCAAAACACATCCTAAATCTCTGCCTGAAGCATCACAATATACGAGAATCCCCCGGTCCCATCTAGAAGCGTGAGAATGGAAGCCTTTATCAAGCCTCGCTTCAACTTCTCAAAAGATCCTGGCACTCTGTTGTCCAAGCAAACTGTACCTCCTTGCGGGTCAACTGGGTCAATGTCGCTGAAATCCGAGCAAAGTCCGAAACAAAGTCGGTAATAGCCGGCCAAACCAAGGAAACTGTGAACTTCTGCAAATGTGTTGGGCACTGGCCACGACTCAATAGCCACGATCTTCTGGGGATCCACTTCTACTCCTCCTGGTGATGATGTGACCCAAGTACAAAATGCGATCGAGCCAGAACTCGTATTTACTGAACTTGGCATACAACTGGTGCTCCCTGAGAATCTGAAGAACAACTCTGAGATGCTGCTCATGCTCTGCCTCATTCTTACTGTAGACCAGATGTCGTCTAAGAACATGATCACAAATTGATCCAAATAGGGCATGAAAATGCGATTCATGAAGTCCATGAATACAGCCGGCACATGGTTGCTCCAAATGGCATCACAAGGAACTCCTAATGCCCATACCGGGATCTGAAAGCCGTCTTCGGGATGTCCTGCTCTCTGACTCTGATCTGATGATATCCAGAGTAAGTCGATCTTCGAAAACTGCTACCCCCTTGAGTTGATCAAACAAGTCATCTATCCTCGGGAGAGGGTATCTGTTCTTGATTGTCATTGAGTTCAAGGTATGATAATCAACACATAACCTGGACGTACCATCCTTCTTTTTCATAAGAAGCATCGGGGCTCCCAAGGTGATCCACTTGCACGAATGAATCCCTTGGTCCTAAGTTCTTCAATCATTTTGTACAATATCTTCAACTCTGACGGCGCCATTCTGTAGACTCTCTCCGACACTGGGGCTATCCCGGGAATCAAGTCTATGGTGAACTCGATCTCCCGCTCTGGCGGCATCCCGGAAGCTCTTCTGGGAAAACATCTGGAAACTCCTTGACTATCCGGGGGAACTGTACTGCTGCCATGGCCATCCGCAATACCGGAGGAGAGGTTCAACTTTTCTTCGGGAAAAAAAACTCTGGCTCGCCTGGAATGCTAAAAACAACCCTGCCAATATGGCAGTCTATTCTAGCAGACTGGTTCCTCAACCAATCCATTCCTAAGACCACATCATAATCGGCCATCTGGAACTCTATCAATCTAGCGGAAATTCTCTACCGCTAACTACGATCCGACACGAGAAAATACTCTATCTACTCCCACAAGTCTATTACCAGTAAGTATATTGAGTCTTACTGATAATGACTCGGGCTCCAATTCTACCCGTGTCGTGAATCGTGCAGACATAAATGAATGCGATAAACCAGAATCAAATAAAGCTGAAGCTGGAAAGGAGTTGACGAGAATAGTACCTGCCACTACCTCTCTTGGTGCTATTTCTTTCTCTACGGTCATCACCATAGCCTGTCCATGCCCTCGGGTGTTGGTCCCCTCTGCTAAAATCCTCGCTGCCTGCTCTGACTCTGGGCTTGGGCTTGTGCATACTGTTGGGGGTGTTGTTGCTGGAATGCCTGGGACTGAGGCGGCAAGGGCCTCTGAGGCTGATACTGCTGCTGCTGACTGGAGCTGGTCCTCTCACCGAAGAGCTAGAAAGGTTGGACGAAGATGAACTACCCCTATTCGGACAGGATCCAATCTTATGATCTGCTGCTCCATAAGCCAGGCACAGTCCCTGCGCCCTACGACATTCTGCCACCACATGGCCTGGCTTCCCACAATGAGAACATCCTACCGAGGAAGAGAGCTTTTGCTTCTGCTGCTGAGGATACGTCGGGACTGAATGTTGAACCGACGTCACTGAGGCCACCCGTCTCGGAGCTCCAATAGTCAAAGCCCGAACTGCCGGGGCTGGTGCTGAAGACTGATTCATCTGGCCGTGAGATCTTTTCTGACCTCCGGCCCTATCCACGATCCTCTAGGAGGCATACTCATGCCTCCTAGCTACTTTCAATACTGCATCAAAAGTCTGATGCTTAAACTGTTCTACTGCCAATAAAATCTCTAGGTGGAGCCTATACTGAAACCTCTGGGCTCTATCGTACTCGGTTGCCACCAAGGTGGGAGCAAACCGACTGAGTCTAGAAAACTTGGTCGTATATCCGTCGACCGTCCTGCCCATCTACTTCAGATTGGTGAACCTCGTCTGTAGATCATATCGAGCTACAACATCAAATACTTGGTCTGGAATCTCTCCCTGAATACTGCCCAAGCAATGGGTGTCACTAATCCAACGGCCTGTGCTGCCCACCAGCTGCGGGCAAGATCCAATAACTACAGGCGCACCATGGCCACCTTCTCGTTCTCTGGAGTCCTGGCTGCTTCTAGAATCACCTCGGTGTCCTGAAGCCATGCATCTGCGGCGATAGCATCTTCGCTGCCATCAAAGAATGAAGGGTTTAAGCGCTGAAAGTTGTTGGCCGTGCTGTTACCGTGATGACCTCCTCTGGTCAGAGCATCTGTCACTGCGTGGTGCAAGGCATCTCCTCGACGATCTTGGAAAGCTATCAAGGTCCTGATGAGACCTACCAAAGTGCCATTATCAGGCTCTGCAGGCTGAACTGGCTGGACTGGTGGCTCTCCTTCAATAGGCACGACTCTGGAGGCTACTCCCGAATGCTGGGCTTGTTCTCCAGGTTGCTGCTGGTCCACGGAAGGTGCTCCACCTTGCTGATCGGCAGGGCCAGGTACAATGCCGCTGAAGAAGACGACATAGGAAACAATAAGGAAGGACCAGGATAGACCAACGATACAAGCATATGATCAGGACAAGAAGTTCAGGGATCCAGAGGAAACGACCAAAGATCAATGGCGGGTACTGATTGAGACATCTATTCGGTAAACCCTCGCATATCTTGATTTACAAGACCTGCATGGGCCACCACTTAAACCATATCACGTCCCAGAGCCAGAATACTGGAGAGCGGGGGCGGAAATAGCCAGCTATTTATATTGAAGTGCAACCTACCTTGCTATACGGTCATGGCTGTCTAGATACATGAGGGTTTAACTATAAGCCAACAGTCTCTTATGGTCATGAATAAGCCTAGTGTCTCAATCATAAGCAAGTAAGCAAATGTCACAAGATGTAAGATCACCAAATATACAACAGTAAGGCGTCCCAAACATTACATATTCAGCTGATCATGAAGCTAGTCGTTACAAAATGTGAAGACTAGCAAGAGTTTAGTCATACATGATCAATCCTAGGATCTGTCAATCATGTTACAGCCCGTAGGCAGACAGTAAGTAAAAGTGCAATCGAGCGAAACAGGTGCTTGTCGTCTAAATGCCTCAAAAGAATATTTTTACAATAAGTGGAAGAGCCAAAAATAACCCACTCGTTACCCTGGTTACGCCTGGTGGTCACCATCGGGCTGGAAAGTCGGTAGATCCTCTGGAGCTGCTCCGAAATCTGGCCATACAAAACCAGCTGGGTCAGATCCCAGAAAGAACAAGTGCCACAAAGAAAGCTTCACTTAGGAACTAAAATCAGCAATTAGCACAGGAGTATAAATAAGTAAGAACTGGAAATATGAAAATATCCGGATGATATACGATGAGATAACCATGGAACTATTCAGATAACCAGATTACAACCCGTAAACCAAACAAGGACCGGGGTTGTAACCCTTCATCTGAATGGAACTTGGTTTTCCACCATTTATCGGCAAGATAATATAAGAAAATCAGGTCATGTAACGATCTGGTACAGGATCAAGACAGACTTAGACTGATCATCCTCCATTCAACAATCACGGCCAAGCAATAAGTACGGTTTGATACTTTAACTAATTAGGGTTATCACAGGCCTAGTTACTAACAAAATACAGTGAGATTATTCCACAGCCACAAGCCCTGCAGACCATCCAGGTTACCCAGGTCAAATATTAGGGGTTGAATTCAAGTGGGTACATTGTCCAGGAAATGCATGTACCCTTAAGCGACTTAGAGGGTGCAACACATGACAGTGTGCTGGAAATGTGCCCTACTCGACGGCAGGCTACAGATCCCAAGCGTGCCCAGGTAACGGGATTGCCTGTAGCTGGGAAATCTCTTCATGACTACTGTGTTATTCTAGTTATTAGCCTTAGTCCATTTCAGTATATACCCCTGACCGTGGTACTTAGGGGTCCCATCCTAAGCATGACGTAAGACAAGACTGGTTCATTTGTACAAGCACAATCGCCCACGGTGTCCAGGTTATTCATACTTGTCATGTCATGTTACGTTAGCTGTCGCAACAGCAATTCGGGACATATTATGCCAGGTTTACTTGTCAGGTGTACGCCACGACGGGCCACTATCATGCATTATCATGTCGTGCCCATGAATCGTGTCAGGTTCATGTATCATGTCGTATTCATGTCACGATTATCCCACATTAAAGGATCAAAAAAAATAACACGGATAAGGTAACAAGATTTGTCATGGCAAAACAAATAGTACAAGAGATAAAAGGGGTGCCAGGGACAGCATGTACCAGCAAACAACATGCGCCAACAAACAGCATGCGCCAGCAAAACAGTATGCGCCAGCAAACAACCAACAACAGCATACACCAGCAAACAGCATGCGCCAGCAAAACAGCATGCGCCAGCAAACAGCCAGCAACAGCATGCGCCAGCAAACAGCCAACAACAACATACGCAAGCAAATAGCATGCGCCAGGAAACAGCATGCGCCAGGACAACATGCGTCAGCAAACAGCATGCGCCAGCAAACAACATGGCAACAGCTTTTTGCCAGCAAACAGCATGAGCCAGGAAACAGCATGCGCCAGAATAGCATGCGCCAGTAAACAGTAAGCGCCAGCAAACAGCATGGCAACAGCTTTTTGCCAGCAAACAGCATGCGCTAGGAAACAACATGCGACAGGACAACATGCACCCGCAAACAGCATGGCAATAGCTTTTTGCCAGCAAACAACATGCGCCAGGAAACAGCATGCGCCAGGACAGCATGTGCCAGCAAATAGCATACACCAGCAAACAGCATGGCAACAACTTTTTGCCAGCAAAAAGCATGCGACAGGAAACAACATGTGCCAACAGACAGCATACGCCAGCAAACAGCATGCGCCAGCAAATAGCATGGCAACAGTTTTTTGCCAGCAAACAGCATGTGTTGCTCATCTTCCCCAACCAGCCTCCAATGGCCATGAAAATCCATGAACCAAAAGACCATAAATCACTCAAAATAAGTCGAAATCAGGACTTCCAATGGTCTAAATTGGGTAGAATCAAATTTCCTACAACATGGAACCATCAAAACTTAAAAACAAGAAGGTTTGATAGATCAAAACCATGAAAATCTGAAAATGGCTAAAACCTAGATCTACAAGAAAATATACAAGAAAATGTAAAATGACAAGAACTAAGGTGGATTAGAAGGTTGCATAGAAGAGTTTAGAACAATAAATATGGTGGGTTCCTTCATGAAGCAAGTTGCACTTGCCTAGGCTATGGTTCTCTTGGTTGGTGGTGGAGAGTAAATGAAGAAGAAAGGAAGTAATGATGAGAGAGAAAGGGAAAGGTTATAAATAAGGAGGGTGTTGGTAGGTAGGAGGGTTCACCTTTGGTTCATAATGAACCAAAGCAAACCAAGCCAAGCCGAACTAACCCAAGAATAAACCAATCAATGAAATGCTAGAATAAATCAAGCAGGGAGACATGCAATACGGGTCAAATTACGTATACGTATGCCAAGATACGCAATACGAACCACATGCATTACAATGTCAAAGGTATCTCTAGCTTTAGTCTTACATACTGCCTACTATTCAGACCTCGTTGTTTCCCATCTCGGATAAGCTGTGAAGTACACGAACTGAGCCTGAGTTGATCGGACAAATGGTTCGTAGCCTTGATATCTACTCTTGTAGTTTATATCCACGAGACCATGCTTGTCAATTTTCTAACCTTAATTTCTATCGGATCGAACCATTCACACTTGAACAAAACGATCTTAGTAGGTTCTCTGCCATAATTATATATCAACTCCACAATCATATATGGGTAGCATGGACACATGCTCTGTCCTGCATTGCATGCATTAGACTCGAGTGTGAGTGTGAGTGTAGTACTACTGTCACATATTTTCTACTTGAATTCCTATATGTTCAATCTTGATACTGACCTCGTATCAGACATTTGGCATTAGTGGTATCAGAGTTCCTAAATTTATTGAGTGTTCAGATCTTGTATGCATATTAGTTCATGCTATCTTTTTTTTAGTTCAGATTCATTAACATGATGATGTTAGTCTTCATTTTTAACTGTCCAATGTCTCCTTTGTCCAATCTTCCTATAACATGTTTAATCTAATGCCATTTAGTAACAGTAAGTTGGTGGAAGGGTTTAAAGGCATGTTAGCTAAGGAAGGGAGTTTTAATTGATATTGTGTGTAGCATTGGTATCAGGTACTACCTAGGATGGGTATAAATTAGTTATATGAGGAGGGGGTCTAGCCTCACTATAGGAAGTTGAGAGAGCTCCTATAGAGAGCAGATTGGGTTAAGGACAGGGGATGCCCTGCACTAGAGTACATGGCACTTGCAACATGTCTTAGCACTTGGCTTGTCTTGTGCAACAATAGCAAGTGCAAGCAGCATTAGCAGCTGCAGTAGCTTGCTTTACTGCTATTTGGGACATGGGATATCCTCTGGTCAGTTGTGAGGGAATTGTGAGCGTGTATCCTTAGCAGGATGTTATCAGTTGAAGAGTTATTTCCGTGTCCGTGTATACGACTCTTCTTGAAAGCTTTCTTATCTGGTAGTGGACTACATTTAAGTATGCTAGTGTTTTTTTTACCTTCGAAATAATGACTTAATTGACAATATTGTGTACGAATATAATTTGATATTAACTTTGGTAATGTGATTAAGGAATAACAAAAATGTATCGTGTCAGTGTATCGTGTCAGTGTCAGTGTACAAATATAATATAGTGTATCGTATCAGTGTATCGTGTCAGTGTATTTTGTCATATTCGTGTCTGTGTCGTGTCTAAACTCAGATAGAATATAGGGTTAGGGTTTACCAATTCTTGGGATTTGTCGAGAGGAGGAGGAGGTTGGCGTAGGTGGTTGAGGAGGAGCTCGCGGAGGGGGTCGGTGGAGGAGGAGCCCGGAGAGGAGGGAGAGCTTGCGATGAAGGAGGAGCTCGCGGTGGAGGAGGAACCCGGAGGAGGGGAAGCTCGTGGAGGGGGAGATCGGTCAAGAGAGGAGCGATGGTCGAAAGGAGGGAAAAAATTTGGGGTAAAAATTTTAGATTTGGGATAGGGCAGGTCCCGTATATATTAAACAGTTAGCGACGTCAATTGATTGTGTGAGCACCCTGAATTTCGGGTTGATTTTTTTTATTTTATTTTATTTTCTGATTTATTGGTTTCGATAAATAATTTATTCTGTTATTTTTCCTAAGTGTACTTTTCCGTGCCATTGATATTTGGAGTATCAGGGATGTTCAACTCTGGAAGTCTTCTTCACGAGTTTTGGAGTGGACAGGATTACCTTCATGATGGTATATAGTGTCCCATCCAAACTTGTTCCCTTGTGCTCTTTTTGCTTCACAGAACTTCGGGTCGGTTTAGACCATTTGATTATTATTTATTTTCCTACTCTTTTCCTTGATCATTTTCAGCACGTTACCGTGACTTTTAAATTGGGAGCGCAAGACCAGTCAGTTTCTTGAAACCAACTCCTTATTGATGATCTACTCGAGACGCTCGTCACCCATGACCTTCATGTCCCACTCAGACACGTCATTTTGTGCTCCATTTGATTCGCACAACTTTTCCGACACGTTAGCCGATTTTATTTCACTCCACGGCGTCACATTCATTTTCCAACTTGATTTGTGGGTCCCCTGTCGACCAAAACCTGTCAGCTCCAACTATGGACATGGCCCACATTGAGCCTACTACCCGTCCGCCACTTGTGTCCCATTTATTGGAATTCCCATGTGCTACTTATTTACCCATGATCATCAACATCTATTTTAATTCAATTTTCGCACAATGTCCGGTTTTGGATCCAATCCGGCTCCATCGAGTCCAGCCCAGCTCTATGTTGCTCTCCATCGTGACGCCCTCATATTTTCTTGCCCAAAAATATCTAGTATTCTCCTACATATTTTTCTATATTTATTAGAGATTTCTATTTATTTAATTCCCATAGAAATGGCAATTTCCCTCTAATTTATTCCTAGCCATTTGATCATCCTAAGTATCAATTTCCTTACATGGAAACTTTTTCCTCACTCCCACATGTGTCGGCCCTAATTTCAATGAGGAGAGAATCTTTCTCTCTCTCTCTCTTATCCTCTCTCTATTCTCTCTCTTTCCTTTATTTTTATTCCCACACAACTACTATCAACAACAAAACACCAACAGCAACACAAGCCATGCACCACCACCTCCCACATTGCCCGACCGCCACTCCGGCGTGGCCTCTCCGTCGGCCACCCTGGCCAGGCAGGCCGCGTGCCACCACCAGCTCCTCCACTTCCTCCATCTCCTCCTCTATTTCCGGCCATCAACCAAACACCACAACCTATCACAGCCGCGCCGCCACCATCTCCACCCTTTCCTTTCTGGCCATCAACACCCCAAGCCACCGCCGCCCTTGGCCGCAGTCCCGCCGTCTCGCCGCTCACAGTGGGCCGCGTCGCCCCGCGCCGTCCCGTGCAACAGTGAGCACAGCAGCAGCAGCTGCACCGCTGCATGGCGCACGCACGCGCGCGCACGGGCCGCCGTCGTGCTCCGCCGTGTGGGCCACCGTGGCCGGCCACGTGCCGCCATGGGCACCCCCTCTCTCCGGCGAGCCTTCCCTGACGGCCACCGTCCTCTGGGATGCGCCGTCGAGGCGATTCGTGCATTTTGCACGACGTCCCGTCGTGACGCGCGCGGGATCGAGTTCATTTTGGCGCTCCGTCGCAGCGACTTCGTATGTATTTTTCCGAAAATGCGACCGTTGGATCGGTGATTTCTTCGCTCCGTCGCAATCTCGGTATATCCACCTTCACTCATGTCAATTTTCGTCCGTTAATTTTATCGTTTGATACATCAAAACCGGCCACCAAGTTGACCGTTTAAATTGTAATAAATTTGGACAGTTTCGCGGGACCAACTTCGTCAGCTTGTATCTCCTCCACCGTAGCTCCGTTTGGCATGCTACCAGTTCCGGTGCGAAGCTAGTATAACCCTCTTGCTACCCCTCCAGTTTCGTTTCATTGTGAGCTTGTTTGATTGGTTGAATTCGACGCCAAAGTTGGTCGTCCGAATTCGTAATTTCCAACTTGTAAAATTCCATTTTTGAACACGGGACTCCAGATTTCATTTCTGACACCACCATTAGACTTGTGGCATCGTTCTGGCATGTTTTTATATAAAATTTGTTAGATTTGGAGAACGTGGGCCCTGGCACGTTTTTCGGTGCAAAATGGGTCCCACATTCTGGGTCAACGGGACTTTTTGACACCGGCTCATCGGAATCCAATTTCGGATATACCGTTGAGTTCGTATCGTCATTCTGGACTCGTTGACATATAATTTGCTAGATTTTGGTGGACATTGGATCGGACACGCATTTCGGTGCAAGTCGGATACCAATATCCGGGTCAACGAGTCATTTTGATATCGGCTCATCGTAATCCAATTTTGGAGATACCGTTGAGTTCGTATCATCATTCTGGACTCGTTGACAGGTAGTTTGCTGAGTTTTGAGAACTTTGACTCCGGCACGCATTTCCGTGCAAATCGGAATTCCAAGTTCTGGTCAACGGACCAAATTGAGATCGGGTCAACGGAATCCAATTCTGGAGATACCGTTGGGTTCGTATCGACATTCTGGTTTCGTGGACATATATTTTATTATGTTTTATTGACTTGTTTTCTTGCACATTTTTCGGTGCAAAAATGGCTCCGACACGGACACCGTTTTGACCCGAAATTACCTTTTTGCCCTTGTGTCCAAATTGGACCGTTGGGTAGGCTATCCTAGCTAATTTGACCATTCTGGACATGTTGACGATGTTTTTTTCATCGTCCGACAATGTTTGTTGATAATTTCTCTGAGTCTAACCTTTTTATAATTAATTAATAATTAATTTATATAACGTTCGTATTTCGGGATTAGTACAACGAAACTGAGATCAGCCAATTCTAGTGATCTCACATCGCTGAAATTGACAAGTTGGACACGTGGATCACTATAATAAGATTATCAACCTTACCGATAATCTTCTTATCTCGATTTGCGTGTCGTAAGTTTCGACGTACAAATAACGAAGTACACTTTATATTAGACTAGAATTGACCCTGTTTGACCAGAGTTGACCAGTTGACCCAAAGTCAACTGTAAGTCAACACTTGACCTAGTTTGACTAGATTATTGACCGGAGTCGACCTAGAGTTGTTTTGACTTAGAAGAACCTAGAATAATGTAGATTGATTATAGAGATTCATTTATTACAACTTGAACACCTTGTAACCTGTGTTGCTTTAAATAGGACTCTGTGGCTTCAGTGGGACCCGCCTATACTTATCAGCTGTTCAGGTTATCGAGGCGAGTACATTCTCTGATCATTTTATATCCTGCTTAGAATTATTTCCTACAGTAGATTACTTTACTTGTACTGTCACAATGGTCACACGAATTGGTACTATATGGATCCTTTCTTGAGATGTTATCCTTAGGGAGCATCGGGTACTCTATGTTTTGTGCGTTTCACTTACATGGCATATCACTATGCTTCGTTGGTTCTTCGATCATTTGTGACATATACTCTTATGATCACACAGTCTTCCTAGAATCCTTACCCCATTTATGGGACTACTATGTATCTCCTTCGGGGTCTATCACCTTCGGGGTCTATCATCTTCGGGGGCTTATCACCTTCGGGGTCTACCACCCTTCGGGGGCTGTTACATAGCATCATATAACATAAACTGGCTGGATCCTTGTGTATTGATTGGGGGTACGGGGGAGTATAAATGGACATGTGAATAATACCCAAGTAGTGTAGCATCAGAATCTCTTCCATAGTGTAGCATCAGAATCTCCTATGCCATTTACATGTCTATATTGTACTCTGACTCACTAGCCACATGTTAGTTCTTTATTTATAGTAGATATTTCTATTACAGCTTTCTCTCTCTGTTTACATACTGCACTTCTTTCAGTACTTGTATCTTACTTTACTGCATGAATATATTTTCTAACCTGCTATGAACTATTGAGATGTATTGTGCTCGCTCCTGTCCTGACTGGACCTGTTGATAAATTTTACAGATGGCCTGGGATTGCCTGCTAGCCTAGAGGAGACACAGTAGAGGTTGTTTAGATAGTTATTTCATTTTGTCTGGAGCTGTATTTACTTTGTGGATTACTGTATTTGAGTTTTGAGATGTATTTCTGGGTTTATGTATCTTAGACACTTAGACTTCTATCTCCTGTATTTATTTTGGATTTCATGTTTTATCTATCTTTATCATGCTCTACCTTAGATGTGATTGAGATGGTATCTGCTATGTCACCCCCATTCGGGAGTATAAACTGTTTAGTCTTATACTGTTAGATGCATTGAGACCTAGGACAGCGTTCTACCGCCGACACTGCGGTGTAGGCTGGGCGTTGTTACGTTCTCGTGCCCTAACTCTAGGGCGCGGGTCGTGACAGATTGACATCGCTAAACATCGCAAATATTAAAAAGTATGGCGACGTTCAGCTATGTTTAGTGACTTCTTATCACCAATAAGTTAACTGTAGTCACTAAACGTCGCGGAACGTCGCTATTTCTTCAATCAGCAATGTTTAGCGACATAAAAATTTTACGTCGCTAATATCAGAAATATTAGCGACGTCTTGACAACGCGTCGCTAATTACGTCACAGATTTGACTTATTTTGGTAGTGTTAAATCTCTTCGGTCAGCTCACTTTTTAGGAAAGTCGTTTTCACATCCATCTGATGTATTGCTGCGAGAGCAATTAACATTCTGATGGTGGTCATCCGGGCTACTGGAGCATACGTGTTAAAGTATTCGATCCCCAGCTTCTGAGAAAACCCCTTGGCTACCATCCTACCCTTGAACTTGCCAATAGTTATGTCTGCTTTCATCTTATTCTTGAAGATCCATTTGCATCCGACGGATTTCGTTCCTTCAGGAAGATCAACCAACACCCAAATGTTATTTGAGGTGATGGAATCAATTTTATTGTCAATCGCCTCCTTCCAGAAAATTGCGTCTCTGGTCTTCATCGTCTCATCATAGGTAAGCTGATCTGCTTCCACATGATAGGTGACAAAGTCATTTTCGAAGTCCTTCGACCTCCTCACATGCTTAGCTGACGGCTCAGCTAGTTCTCGTTCAACCGTTGTTTCAATAATAACATCTTCTTGCACTACTTCTTCATTGAAAACTTCAGTTTCTTGTGTACCCTTATTGTTCTCTGGAATATCTGCAAGAACAATATTCTTGTGCCTTGCAAATTTATCTTCAAAATATTCTGCGTTGCAAGATTCAATGATATGATTTGACTCAGTGTCAAGAAACCTCCGAGCATCTCTCTTCGCGGCATACCCCAAGAAGATCGTCTTTGTAGTCCTTGTCCCAAGCTTCTGAATCTTCAGATCTGGAAGCTTGACATATGCTAGACACCCCCACACTCGAATGACATTCAAGTTAGGTCTGACCTTGAACCAGAGTTCATGAGGAGTAATGTCTGAAGTTGCATGAGGCACTCTATTTAGAATAAAAGTGGCCGTCAATGCAGCTTCTCCCCAGTAGCATTTTGGAAGACCCGCAGTCAACAACATTGAGTTAATCATTTCTGTTAACATTCTGTTCTTCCTCTCTGCTACTCCATTTGATTGAGGAGAGTACGGAGCCGTAGTCTCATTGAAAATTCCATGTTCTTTGCAGAACGACACGAATTCATGAGACCTATACTCCCCACATCGATCACTTCTTATTCTTTTGAGTTGTTGTCCAGTCTGCCGCTCAGCTTCGGCTCTGAACTCCTTGAACTTCTCGAATGCTTCGTCTGTAGCCTTCAGCAAGTAGACGAACGCATACTTTGAGAAGTCATCGGTGAAGGTTATGAAATACTTTATCTCGGCCTTTATAGAGAATTGTTTGAAGTCACAGATATCAGAGTGTAGCAACTCCAGAAGATCTGTACTTCGATTAATCCGAGGAAAGGGTTTCCTTGTGATCTTCGTCTGAGCACAAACTTCACATTTCTCTAACTTATCCCCACATATGGAGATAAGTCCTAGACTAGACATTTTGTTTATTCGTTTACAATGAACATGTCCTAGCCTATTATGCCACAACTCAAAAGTATAAGCAGAAGGAGTGATTGCATTAATTACATTGGACTGATTTACAAGATGAATTTTGAACATTCCTTCGGTACAAAAAGCTTTCCCAAAATATGTTCCCTTTATGGACATCACCATCTGGCCAGCATTGATGTCCATCCTGAGGCCTGCATTGCAGAGTAGACCTTTCGAGATCAGGTTCTTTGCGATAGCATGTACATGCTTCACACCTTGAAGCGTCAGAGACTTCTCCGAAGTCAGCTTCAAAACCACCGTCCCGAGCACTTCAGTTTGTGCCTGGTTCGCCACCATAACCACTTCAAAAGTTGGTGTATAGGTGGTGAACCACTCCTTGCTGGAGCAGACATGGCAGGTGGCTCCAGTTTCTACCCACCAGTCAAAGTCAGCCCCTACCGCATCGACCTGCACAATCATAGCAACAACGTCAATGATCATAGATACCTTGCTAGACTCTCCTTGCTCTGATTGCTTGGTCTTTGCTTTGCATTCACTCTTGAAGTGGCCCTTCTTGCCACACTTGATAGCTGCGACAGAAGTACTTCTAAAAAGAAGATACTAAGCAAATTGCTATAGGCAACAGCAACTTGGATGACAGACGATAAATGGAAGATTGTTGGGGTGAATGATCACCGTTGCTCAAAGCTTAATTCATCCCACACGAACAGCTTCCAGGAACCAGCAAGTTCGAAGGAGAACTTTGGAACACTCCGCTCTTCTGACTCCTCGGATGGTAGCGAACTCCTGTGGCACTAAGTGGTACAGGTACTGCTCTTCTCTGCTCTCTCAAACTTTGTGGAACTGTGTTAAAAAACACTTATAAACTTCTGTATATTTTGTGTGTACTGAGAAAGAGAGAGAGAGAGAGAAGAGAGAACCTTATATAACCTTATATAGGCCCGTGCTGTAATTATCTAGTTAGCAGAACGTTCAGAACGTGGTAAAAACTGCTTCTGAAAGTACTGCAACTGTTCAAATCGTGCACAGACACGATCTAAGCCAACTGGCGCACAACGCTCGCCACCTGCGCAACGTGCACCACCCGCGCAATGTGCGCACCCCGCGCACAGCGTCACTTGCGCCACTTACGCTACTTGCGCACTCTGCGCAACCTGCACCAACTGCGCGCCAGCAGGCAACGCCCACTGGCGCGCCACTGGGCGCGCCTCTGGGCCCTGCAATTGGGCGCGCTACTTGGCCGCGCAACTGGTCATGCCACTTGGCAGCGCAAGTGGCTCGTACAACGAGCGCAACTTAAGCGCACTATACGCCTAGCGACGATGCTGACGTGCTAAGTGCAAAGTGCGCCAATAAAATACCACATTACGCCTCATGAGCTCATGAGCCCGAGTCCGTTTTCGAGTCCGAGTCGCTAAGCCCCTATAGGGCTTAGCTCCAATGGAAATTAATTTCCTAAGAGCAAAAAACATGAATGCTTGCATTGTTGATTTAGCCTTTTTTCTATTAGAAAAATACCCCCACATGGCACACCCATATGCACCTCCACACCACATGTGCATATCTAAATAAGCATAGCTTATTATATAGAGATACAACTCCTTCGGCCTAGCCGATGTAGGACTAAACTTTCCAATAAAAAAAGGCCAAACTCCAACAATCTCCCACATATCTCTATATATATGGGTTTGAGTGTTCCCCACAGTTACTGTCCATCACGCATTAGGAGAGATGTCGCTGACGAGTTGAATCTTCCCGCATGGGTCAAACAACAGACTATAATACAAGAATGGACTAAACCTTGAATTCTGCATCACAGCTAAAATTTTTCCCACTCACATAATGTAGTTAGATGTGCTTCTGGCTACACATTAAAGGCCCTTTGCCAGCCTGATTTCAGTTGGACGTCTACAAGTTTACCCTCAAGAGACGGCCTGATATCTCTTTGTCCATACACTATAGGTGAGTTCTATATTAAAGAGACATGACATGAAGCTCTTTGCGCTTTCCTTGCGGTGCTATGCCGCTATGACATGGCCTAAAGCCGAGGCCTTACCCCTTACCGGGAACCTCATCGTAGTGTCATACTACTGTAGCATGAGGTCACTGCCTCTTTGTAGTGCCATACTACCCAGCATGAAGTCTTAGGCTCCCTTGCGGTGTTACGCCGCAACGACAGGGCTTGCAAGGTCGAGGCTTTATCCCTAACCGGGTACCTTTGTGGTGTCGTGCCACTGTAACATGAGGAACTCCTCCCCTTTGTAGTGCTGACTACACCCGTCTTTATTTCAACATCCAACACTAGGCTACTTGCCTATTTGCGGTGCTACGTCGCTGTGACTTGGCTCGCAAAGCTGAGGCATTACCCCTTTCGAGAACCTCATAGTGGAGTTACCCCACTGTAGCATGGAGTTTCACTCCTTGTAGTGTTACGCTACAGTACTTCCTGTAAAGCACACCAGGCATTCACTCTGCCTGAGAACTCATTAAGGCTTTTAAGCCAACCTTCCACAGGAACTATTTTTTGCAGAAAACAACTATAGACAACAGTGGTTGTAGGTCCGTAACCTCTCCATGCCCAATAGGACATGTACCCACCATTCCTGATATTCTTCCGATTAATGGTCCTCCCTTGAACCAAAAGCTAGATGCCTAGTAGATCTTTCTTTGAACTAATAACATAAAACTTTATGGTAGGATTGCAATAATACAATATCAGAATGCCTTCAAGCCTATTTTACATGTTGTGTCATCGACCAGCTGGCGCTTGAGGCCCTTGGTGAACGGATCCGCCAGGTTCTTCTGACTCCGAACATCAATCACTGCAATAATACCTCTCTTGATAAGATCATGTACTGCCATGTGCTTCAACCACACAGTCCTCTTCTTCTCGTTGAAGAGGTCATTTGATGCCACCGCTGCAGTTGCCTGGTTGTTGCAGTATATCAATATTGCCGATATTTGCGTCCCAACCACTGGAAGATCATATATGAGCTCCCAAAGCTATTCTGCTTCCTCCGTTGTGGTATCAAGTACAAAGAACTCAGATTCCATGGATGAATGCGAGAGCAAAGTCTGCTTCTTCAACTTCCACGATACAGCAGCTCCACCCATTATGAAAATGAATCCACCTGTGGACCTCTCGCTCTCCATCTTTGAGTACCAGCTGGCATCACTGAAGCCTTCGACTACCGACGGATCTCCGCCGTAGTGCACTGCATATGTCTGAGTCTTCTTGAGATATTTTACAACCCGTTTCACAATTTTCCAGTGCTCATTGTCTGAGTTGCTCGTGAAACGACTCAGCATTCCCATAGCGAAAGCTATGTCAGACTTTGTAGTAGTGGTAGCATACATCAAACTCCCGATTACGCTTGCATACTCCAGCTGTCTGACGCTTTTCCCTGAATTAGGCTTCAGCTTCAGATGACACCTGTACGGCGTATCGATCCCTGGAAGATCCTGATATCCGTATCGTGTGATCATCTTCTCAATATAATGAGACTGTGACAGTGCTAGTCTAGTGTCTGTCCGGATGATCTTGATCCCTAAGATCACATTAGCTTCTCCCAAGTCCTTCATACTAAACTTGATCGAGATGAACTTCTTTGTCTTCGTGACACAGCCCATATTCGTACCTAGGATCAGCATGTCGCCCACGTACAGACAAACGATCACACCTCTTCCATCAGCGAACTTTGTGTAAACACACTTGTCCGTCTCGCTGACCATGTAGCCATTTGACCTTATAACCTTGTCAAATTTCTCATGCCACATCTTGGGAGCCTGTTTAAGACCGTACAAGGATTTCATCAACTTGTAGACTTTGTTTTCAAGACCCTCGACGACAAATCCCTCTTGCTATTGCATGTAAACCTCTTCGATCAACTCACCATTTAGGAAAGTCGTTTTTACATCCATCTGATGAATCACCATCTTATGTATTACTACGAAAGTAATTAACATTCTGATGATGGTCATCTGGACTACTGGAGCATACATGTCAAAATAGTCGATCCCCTGCTTTTGAGAAAATCCCTTGGCTACTAACCTAGCCTTGAACTTGTCAATAGTTCCGTATGCTTTCATCTTCTTCTTGAAGATCCATTTGCATCCGATGGGTTTCGCTCCTTCAGGAAGATCAACCAACACCCAAGTGTTATTTGAGGTGATGGAATCAATTTCATTGTCAATCGTCTCCTTCCAGAAAATTGCGTCTCTGGTCTTCATCGTCTCATCATAGGTAAGTGGATCTGCTTCCACATGATATGTGACAAAGCCATTTCCGAAGTCCTTCGGCCTCCTCACACGCTTAGCTGACGGCTCAGCTAGTTCTGGTTCAACCATTGTTTCAATAACAACATCTTCTTGGACTATTTCTTCATTGAGAACTTCAGTTTCTTGTGCACCCTCATTGTTCTTCGGAATATTCGCAAGAACAATGTTCTTGTGCCTTGCAAATTTGTCTTCAAAATATTCTGCGTCGTGAGATATATGATTTGACTCAATATCAAGAAATCTTCGAGCATCACTCTTCTCGGCATACCCCAAGAAGATCGTCTTTGTAGTCCTTGTCCCAAGCTTCTGAATCTTCAGATATGGAAGCTTGACATATGCCAGACACCCCCACACTCGAATGACATTCAAGTTAGGTATGACCTTGAACCAGAGTTCATGAGGAGTAATGTCTGAAGTTGCGTGAGGCACTCTATTCAGAATAAAAGTGGCCTTCAATGCAGCTTCTCCCCAATAGCACTTTGGAAGACCCGCAGTCAACAACATTGACTTAATCATTTCTGTTAACGTTCTGTTCTTCCTCTCTGCTACTCCATTTGATTGAGGAGAGTACGGAGCCGTAGTCTCATTGACAATTCCATGTTCTTTACAGAACAATGCGAATTCATGAGACCGGTACTCTCCACCCCGATCACTTTTTATTCTTTTGAGTTGTTGTCCAGTCTGCCGCTCAGCTTCGGCTCTGAACTCCTTGAACTTCTCGAATGCTTCGTCTTTAGTCTTAGAGCATAGTGTTCCAGAGTTCTTTGTCGAACTTGCTGGTTCCTGGAAGCTATTCGTATGGAGCGAATTAAGCTTTGAGCAACAGTGATCATTCACCCCAGCAATCTTTCATCTATCGCCTGTCATCCAAGTTGCTGCTGCCTATAACAATTCGCTTAGTATCTTCCTTTTAGAAGTACTACTGTCGTTTACTATTGTTACAAAATCTTTTTAGATTTTCGTAACTCATAATCCTCCAAGGATCTCTGTTGCGCACCTTCTTTGAAAATGTTGTGTTGAAACATTATTTTTTTACAATTGTTTCATTTTTTTAGTTTTCCATCGAAAATTGTGCCCTGGCAATAACAATCTCAAAGTTTATATAGCCTCGCTCTGTAACCGCCCAGTTAGCAACATGTTCGAGATGTGGAAAGAAACCGTCCTGAACATGCTGTAACTGCTCAATCGTGCACAGACACGATCTGAGCCAAAGGGTGCACAGACACGATCTGAGCCAAAGGGTGCACAGTGCGCGCCATCTGCGCGCACCCTGCGCAACACGCTGGCGCGCCCTGCGCAACACGCCCAACTTGCGCCACTAGCGCACACTGCACCACTTGCGCACCACGCGCAACCTGCGCAACCTGTGCCAACGGGCAGCGCCCACTGGCGCGCAATTGGGCGCGCCACTGGGCCTCCCAATTGGGCGCGCCACTGGGCCGCGCAAGTGGCTCACGCAATGAGCGTAAAGTGCGTCAATAAAACGTCACATTACGCCTTATTAGCCCGAGTCTGAGTCGCGGGGCTTAGCTCCATTGGAAATTAATTCCCAAGAGCAAAAATCATTGTTGATTTGTCCTTTTTTTCCATTAGAAAAATATCCCCACATGGCACACCGATGTCCACCTCTATACCACTTGTGCATCTCTAAACAAGCATAGCTTATATATAGAGATACACTTCCTTTGGTCTAGCCGATGTGGGACTAAAGTTTCCAATGAAAAAGGCCAAACCCCAACAGGTTACCCTACAAAAAACTAACTCTCTTCATTACAGTTTGTAATTTGGGGAAGCAGAAGAAGAAGACAGGAGACAGCATGATATGGAGATGTAGATGGAGAAGCTACTCTTCTTCTTGTAGGTCAACAGCGGTATGGAGCTTCGGTGACAACAGCAGCGGAGCCCTAGGCCTGACTGATGCGGCTCTGGTGGACTCCTACGAGGCCACCAAGCTCACCTCCCTCCCAGTCCCCTACATCTCCTCCGTCTCCGCCGGACACTACCACTCCCTCGCGGTCGCCCACGACGGCCGTCTCTGGGCGTGGGGGCGCAACAACGAGGCCCAACTCGGAAGAGGAGGAGGATCATCATCGCACTCAACCCGGTCAGTCGCTCGCTCGCTCCCACCATTTCATTTCTTTTCAATTACTATGATTTTCTTACTTCGTAATTATAATAATAATGCTCGATACCGGAATCTTGAATTTATAAAAGAACCCCAATTCGAGTGAGGCATGAACCTATTATAGAGTCCTTTTTCATGGGTGTGGCGCTATTGAGAACAAGACTGAGAGAAATTTTCTTAGATGGTGATAAGATATTAGTTAAAGGACCAGAGGTAGGTAGGCTTAAACAAGCAGGGATTGAAGTTATAAAGAAGGATATGTTTTTTGTTAGTTTTGCATAGGATATCGCCCTTAACAGGGCTGAATGGACGGGGGCAATTTGGGATAAAGGCTTTGTTGTTATTGTTGTTGTATATTTGTTGTTAGTCCCGGGGCGTAATTTTTCGATGTAAAACTGATATTGGTGCAGCACTTCGAGGAAGGTGCACAACAGAGATTCCGGAGGATTCTGATAGACGAAATCAAGTGTGACACTTCGAAGAAGGCACAAAAGAATTCGTAACAGCAGCAGCGAAATCCACTAAGAAACTTTCTGATTAGATCAGAAATGGACTTGTTCAGAACGAGTTCTAAGTGGAGAGTAGATGGACAGAAGTATAAATGAACAAAATGATGAAATGGCCTGCTGGGGTGAATGATCACCGGCGCTCAAAGCTTGATTCGTCCCACACGAACAGCTTCCAGGAACCAGCAAGTTCGACAGAGAACTTCGGAACATTCCGCTCTTCTGACTCCTAGGATGACGCAGAACTCTGCTCTCAAGTACCTCTTTTCTCTGCTCTGAACTTTGAGAATTTTGTAAGAAAATTTCTGATAATGAGAACTATCCTCTGAGAAAGAAGAGAGGGACTTTATATAGATGCGCCTAATAACTGCTCGGTATGCAGAACGTTCAGGACGTGGGGAAAACCCCTCCGAACGTTTCGTAACCGCTCAAATCGTGCACAGACACAATTGAGTCAACTGGCGCAATCGCGCCTAACACGCACATCGCGCGCTAACAGCGCACAGCGCGCGCACTCGCGCACCGCTACGCCAACTGCGCACCTACGCTCCGACTGCGCACCAACTGACAGCGCCATCAGGCCACGCCAATAGGCCACGCCATCTGCCGCCCCAATTGGGCGTCCAATTGGTCGCGCCATGGCCGCGCCAATTGGGTGCGCCAATTGGTCGTGCTATCTAGCCGCATGATCAGGCCACGCGAATGGGCGCGCGATCGGTTACGCATGAGGCTCGCGCAACTTAAGCGCACTATGCGCCTAGCGATGATGCTGACGTCTAAGTGCAAAGTGCGCCAACAAACGTCACATTACGCCTCATGAGCCCGAGTCCGAGTCGCTAAGTCCCTACGGGGCTTAGCTTCGATGGAATAATTCCAAGAGCAAAAGCATTAATGTTTTAACATGGAGTCTTATCCTTACTCCTAGTAAATTACCCACATGGTTCCTCCTTAGGGTCACCATCCCATGTGCATATCTCAACACACATACCAAGTATATATTGAGATACACTTCATGATGCTTTTCCAACGTGGGACTAAATAACACTAGGCATGTATTGAAAGCAATTTTCTCTACATGTCAAGAAAAAGCTCCAACAATCTCCATATATCTCGATATATGGATTTGAGTGTTCCCCGCAGTAATTGTCCATCATGCATTAGGATAGATGTCGCTGACGACTTAAATCTTCCGCATGGGTCAAACAACAGACTATAATACAAGAATGAACTATGCCTTGAATTCTGCACCATAGCTGCATTTCTTTCCACTCACATAATGTAGTCATATGTGCTTCTGGCTGCACATTAAAGGCCCTGTGCCAGCCTGGTTTCAGTGTTTATTTTGGGCGTCGACAAGTTTATCCTCAAGAGATGACCTGTTATCTCTGTCCATACACTATAGGTGAGTTCTTTATTAAAGAGACATGGCATGAAGCCTTGTGCTTTCCTTGCGGTGCTACGCCGCTATGACATGGCTTAAAGACGAGGTTTTACCCCTACCCGGAAACCTCATCGTAGTGTCATACTACTGTAGCATGAGGTCACAAGCCTCTTTGTAGTGCCAAACTACCCAGCGTGAAGCCTTAGGCTTCCTTGCGATATTACGCCGCAACGACATGGCTTGCAAGGCCGAGCCTTTTCCCCTATCTGGGTACCTTATCGTGGTGTCGTGCCACAGTAACATGAGGATATCCTCTTTATAGTGCTGTCTACAACTCTTAATTTCATCATACAACATTAGGCTACCTGTCTATTGCGGTGCTACGCCTCTGTGACGGCTTGCAAAGCCGAGGCATTACCCCTACCTAGAAACCTCATGGGGAGTCACCCTACTGTAGCATGGAGTTACACTCGTAGTGATGTGCTACCGTGCTTCATGTAAAGCATACTAGGCATTCACTCTGCCTGAGAACTCATTAAGGCATTTAAGCCATCCTCATCACAGGATCTGTTTTTCGCAGAAAACATATCGTAGACAACAGTAATTGTAGGTCTGTAACCTTTCCATGCCTCAGATGACATGTACCTACTGTTTCTGATATTTTCCCAGTTAGTGATCCTCCTTTGAACAAGGTTTGAAAAGCGCTAGGCGCTAGTCGGGCAGACACCTTCCGCCTAGTGCCTAGCCCACCTAGGCGGGTGCTTAGGCGGACGCCTAGATATAGGCGGTTCAAAAATAAAAAGAATCCAAAAAATTTACTAAAAAGGCAAAAAATCCATAAAACCCCAAAACATGCATAGTTGGATGTTAGGGGGATTAGGCGGGCGCCTAAGAGGACATCGGGCGGGCACCCAGTGCCTAGCGCCTAGGCGCCGCCTAGGCGGTCTAGGCGGACGCCTTTTAGAACAGAGCCTTTGAACCAAAAGCTAGATGCCTGGTATATTTCTCTTTGAAAATATCATAAATGGCTCTTTGAAGACGAGAAGACTATGCTGCCGCAGGTGAAGGAGTTACTGAAGCTGCGACAGAAGTTGGAAGATGAGGGAATGCCCCTCACCAACAAGTTTGTTGTTGGAGGGATCGTCTTCAAGCCCCGCTGGTTGGAGCAAGTTCTATGCAAACATGCATAGGAAGAAATTGGAGATCAGTCTGGAAGATCTCCTGCAAGAAATTTACATTGAGGACCAGATGAACCAGATCTCCTGCAAGAAATTTACATTGAGGACCAGATGAGGACCAGATCTCCCGCAAGAAACTGGAGATCAGTCTGGAAGATCTCCTGGAAGATCTCCTGCAAGAAATTTACATTGAGGATCAGTCTGGAAGATCTCCTGCAAGAAATTTACATTGAGGACCAGATGAGGGCTCAACTGAAGTGGACGTTCTGTCCAAACAGATGGTAACGCCAATTTGGTTCATACCAAAGAATTCAAGGGAAAGCAGGCGGCTTCCCACAGCAAGAAGAAGGACCTCAACAATCTGAAAGTGAAGGAAACTTCGTTCAAGCAACAGAAGCCAAAATCCTATTTGGCTTGCTTCAAATGTGGCAAAAATGGCCACTTCAAGAGTGAATGCAAATCCAAGCCCAAGCAATCAGAGCAAGGTGAGTCTAGTAAGGTTTCTATAATTACTGACGTAATTGCAATGATTGCTCAGGTCACTGCGGTGGGGGCTGACTCTGACTGGTGGGTAGACACTGGTGCCACCTGCCATGTCTGCTCAAGCAAGGAATTGTTCATCACATACACACCAACTTCTGAAGTTGTTATGGTGGCGAACCATGCACAAGCTGAAGTGCAAGGGATCAGGACGGTGGTGTTGAAGCTGACTTCAAGGACGTCTCTGATGCTTCAAGGTGTGAAGCATGTACCTGCCATGGTTTAAAGTATCGGCCGATACCGATCCGATACGGCCGATACCGATACGGTTTGGCATGTCCCGATCAGATACTGACCGATACCCGATACTGACCAATACCGACATTGAGGGTCTCTTTTCCGGTTAATTCGACAAAGAAAATTAAGCGAAAAAGACAAATCAACAAGGATTTAAAGCATAATAAGGTTGTAAAAGCATGTAAAAGAAGAAAATCAATCTATTGTATGTAAACCAATCGGTAAGGGTGACTAATATTTCATTTAATTTCAAAACTACTAAGAAATAATACTGAAAATACTTAAAAATTATGCCTAAATGTATAAAATATATATTTTTAAATGTAAATATTTATTAATAATTATTTGTTTTCTGATATCAAAAAATCCGATACTCCGATCCGAAACCGTCGATACTACCGATATCGCCAATACCAATACTCATAGGAATAGTCCGATACCAATTCCGATATCGATACTGTGAACCTTGGTACCTGCTATCGCAAAGAATATAATCTTCGGAGGCCTACTCTGTAACCCAGGCCTAAGGATGGACATCAATGCTGGTCAGATGGTGATGTCCATAAAGGGAACATACTTCGGGAAAGCATTTTATACCGAAGAAATGTTTAAAATTCAGCTTGTAAATCAGTCCAATGTTGTTAATACAATCACTCATTCTGATTATACTCTTTGAGTTGTGGCATAATAGACTAGGACATGTTCATTGTAAAAGAATTAACAGAATGTCTAGTCTAGGACTTTATCTCCAAATGTGGGGGTAAGGTAGAGAAATGTGAAGTATGTGCTCAGACTAAGATCACAAGGAAACTATTTTCTCGGGTTAATCGAAGCACAGATCTTCTGGAGTTGGTACACTCTGATATCTGTGACTTCAAACAATTCTCTACAAAGGTCGGGATGAAGTATTTCATAACCTTCATCGATGACTTCTTAAAATACGCGTTTTACTTGCTCAAGGCTAAAGACGAAGCGTTCGAGAAGTTCAAAGAGTTCAGGGCCGAGGCTGAACGGCAAACTGGACAACAACTCAAGAGAATAAGAAGTGATCGAGGCAGAGAGTACCGGTCTCATGAATTCATATCGTTCTACACAGAACATGGAATTGTCAACGAGACTACTGCTCCGTATTCTCCTCAATCTAACGGAGTAGCAGAAAGGAAGAACAGAACGTTGACAGAAATGATAAACTCAATGCTGTTGACTGCGGGTCTTCCAAAATGCTACTGGGGAGAAGCTGCATTGACGGTCACTTTTATTCTGAATAGAGTGCCGCATGCAACTTCATACGTTACTCCTCATGAACTCTGGTTCAAAGTCAGACCTAACTTGAATGTCATTCGAGTGTGAGGGTGTCTGGCATATATGAAGCTCCCATATAAAGATTCAGAAGCTCGAGACAAGGACTACGAAGACGATCTTCTTGGGTTAAGAGTGATGTTCGGAGATTTCTTGATATTGAGTAAAATCATCATTGAATCTCGCGACACAGAATATTTTAAGATAAATTTGCAAGGCACAAGAACATTGTTCTTGCGGATATTCCTGAGAACAATGAGGGTGCGCAGAAAACTGAAGTTTCCAATGAGAACGTAGTCCAAGAAGTTGTTGTCGAAACAACTGTTGAACCAGAACTCGCTGAGCCGTCAACTAAGCGAGTGAGGAGGCCGAAAGACTACGGAAATAACTTTGTCACCGATCATATGAAAGCAAATCCGCTTACCTATGATGAGGCGATAAAGACCAGAGACGATGTTTTCTGGAAAGAGGCGAAAGACAATGAAATTGATTCAATCACCTCTAATAACACTTGGGTGTTGGTTTATCTTCCTGAATGAGCAAAACCTATCGGATGCAAATGGATCTTCAAGAAGAAGATGAAAGCATATGGAACTATTGACAAGTTCAAGGCTAGGCTAGTCAAGGAATTTTCTCAGAAGCATGGGATCGACTACTTCGACACGTATGCTTCAGTAGCCCGGATGACTACCATCAGAATGTTAATTGCTCTCGCAGCAATACATAAGTTGGTGATACATCAGATAGATGTAAAAATAGCTTTCCTGAATGGCGAGCTGACTGAAGAGATTTACATGCAACATCCAGAGGAATTTGTCGTCAAGGGTCTTGAAGACAAAGTCTGTAAGTTGGTAAAATTCTTGTACGGTCTTAAACATGCTCCCAAGATGTGGCATAAGAAGTTTGACAAGGTTATAAGGTCAAATGGCTACAGGATCAGCGAGACGGACAAGTGTGTTTACACAAAGTTCGCTGATGGAAGAGATGTAATCGTTTGTCTGTACGTAGACGACATGCTGATCCTAGCTACGGATATAGGTTTAGCTACGGATATAGGTTGTGTCACGGAGACAAAGATAGAATATGATTCTGCTAGGGAGTCCTCCATAGCATTAAGAATTAGAAGCCTACCGAGGCTATTTTTCCTTCTCCATTTGGTCTGACTTTTAGTAGCAGTAGTAATAGCGGCTGCAGACCCAGTTTCTGGATCAGTCGGTTCTTCCTCGGTTAGCACGTAGTCAACTTTAGCAAGTTGAAGATTGAGGCTAACCTTCCTCTTCCAGACTTGATAGTGCTCTCCATCAAATTTCTCTAACTTGTTGAAGTTAGGATTGATGAGTGAAGCACGAAAGTTTTCCATCTTGTGAAATTTAAGCTTTGAGATTGTTAGTCCCGGGGTGTAATTTTTCGATGAAAAACTGATATTGGTGCAACACTTCGAGGAAGGTGCACAATAGAGATCTCGGAGGATTCTGATAGACGAAATCAAGTGTGACACTTCGAAGAAGGCACAAAAGAATTCGTAACAGCAGCGAAATCCACTAAGAAATTTTCTGATTAGATCAGAAATGGACTTGTTCCGAACAAGTTCTAAGTGGAGAGTAGATGCACAGAAATAAATGAACAAAATGATGAAATGGCCTGCTGGGGCGAATGATCACCGGCGCTCAAAGCTTGATTTGCCCCACACGAGCAGCTTCCAGGAACCAACAAGTTTGACGGAGAACTTCGGAACACTCCGCTCTTCTGACTCCTCGGATGGCGCGGAACTCTGCTCTCAAAGTACCTCTCTTCTCTGCTCTGAACTTTGAGAATTTCGTAAGAAAATTTATGATGGGAACTATCCTCTGAGAGAGAAGAGAGGACTTTATATAGATGCGCCTAGTAACTGCTCGGTATGCAGAACGTTCGGGACGTGGGAAAAATTCCTCCGAACGTTTCGTAACCGCTCAAATCGTGCACAGGCACGATTGAGTCAACTGGCACACAACGCGCGCCAATTTGCACATAGCGCGCGCTAACAGCGCATAGTTGCGCACAATGCGCCAACTGCGCGCCAACTGGCAGCGCCAGCTAGTAGCGCTACTGGGCAGCGCCATCTGGCTGCGCCAATTCGGCACGCCAATTGGTCGCACCATCTGGCCGCACGATCGGGCCACACGAATGGACGCGCGATCGGCTGCACAGAGGCTCGCACAACGAGGGCAACTTAAGCGCATTATGCGCTTAGCAACGATGCTGACATGCTAAGTGCGCCAACAAAATGCCATATTACTTCTCATGAGCCCGAGTCCGAGTCGCTAAGCCCCTACGGGGCTTAGCTCCAATGGAATAAATTCCAAGAGCAAAAATCGGGTTAATTAGTTGTACCCCCCTATGGTTTGTACGTATTTTGGTAACTGTCCCCGTTGTTTCAAAAATAAAGAACACCCTCCTGGCTGCTTAATTTTTCACTCATTTTCTTCTATGCACTAGGGGGGTACAACTAATTAACTTTATAAACCAGGGGGGTGTTCTTTATTTTTAAAATAACAGAGATAGTTACCAAAATACGTACAAACCATAGGGTGGTACAACTAATTAACCCGCAAAAATCATTAATGCTTTAACATGGAGTCTTATCTTTATCTCCTAGTAAAATTTTCCACATGGTTCCCTCCTTAGGATCACCATCCCATGTGCATATCTCAACAACACATACCAATTATATTGAGATACACTTCATGATGCTTTTCCAATATGGGACTAAATAACACTAGACATGTTTTGAAAGCAAGCTTTCTCTACATGTCAAGGAAAAGCTCCAACAATTGTATGCACAAGTTTTTCGTATGTTGTATATTTAGAATGCCTAACATGGATTTCCGATATTTAAACATGTCATTGATATATTGTCATGCATTTGCTATCCAAAATGTCAGACCTCAACCAGATATGAGCCGATATCCACGTCATCTCCAATATTAGAACCTTTATAAATTATAGGCTTAATTGCACTTTGATATCCTCAATTATTTCAGTTTTTCAACTTAATACCCTAAACTTTTTTACTCAACAACTCCATACCCTCAACTATTTTAGTTTTTCAACTTAATACCTAAAACAAAAAAATTCCAAACTACCCTTGACTCCCACTCTCTCTCTCTCCCCATGCACCCCCTCCATTTCAGGCGATGCCCCCCTCTCTGCGATGCTCCCCTCCTCCCTCTCCGGCGGTCAATGCCCCCTCCCCCCCTCCAGCGGTGCGCGAGAAGGGGCATGGGTGGAGGAGGGGGTGGGGGCGGCCGACGGCGAGAGGAGGGGGCACAGGTGGAGGCGGGAAAGGAGGGCGGTGGGAGGAGGGGGGAGGCGCGTGGGTGGCCGGAGGGGCGGAGCAGGGAAGTGCGGGTGGCCGCGGGAGGGGGGGAGCGGGGGGGTGGTGCGGGGGCAGAGGGGAGTGCTGGGGGTTGGGCGGAGCGGGGGCGGGTGGCCGGAGAGGGGGGGGGGGGGGGGGGGGGTGGGGGGGGGGGGGTTGGGGGGTAGTTTTAAATTTTAAGCAAGAGCATTATTGTCCAAATTTTTCAGGGTATCAAGTTGAAAAGATGAAGTTCAGGTATTAAGTTGAAAAACTAAAATAGTTGAGGGTATCAAAGTGCAATTAAGCCTAAATTATAATGTCATGAGTCGGTGATTATTCTTTTGCACGAGTGTTAACATAAGGTCATGACAAGAAACTAAAGGAACTCATGAGGCAACTTTGGAAGATTTCTGATTCAACACACATAACCAGATATTGGGGTTAACCTTTAGCCAATCCCCTTACGGGTTGTTAGTCAATCAGGATTTCAGAATCACATGTAGTGATTTGAAATTCAGTGTTAGTCAAGTAGGATTTCAGAATGAGATTTCACAAACCACTCGTTAGTTAATTGTGATTCAATAATCACTACAATGGAAGTTTAAATCACATGGGATTGTTTCTTATTCATTTTTTTATATTTAACCATACCTTGAAAATATGTGATTTTGAAGTATCAAACTCCTATGCTCTTAACTCCGGTCCTTATTTTTCATATCCCTCTTCTTCATTGTCCAGGGTACAAGTTGAATATTCTCTCTCCGATCAAAGACCTTACTTATCTAAGGCATCATATTCGTCGATTCGAAGTCCCTCTCTTACTGTCTCAGCCTTTCCGTCGACCGCCTTTGTCCTCCTTCCGCACAACCGCGATCAATGACATGTTCTTCTACATCCGTAGCCTACAAGCGACAATACTATGGATAATTCCGTCATTGTCGGTAAGGAATGTGCCAACGACAGAAGTGACTCACCGTCGGTAAGAAATGTGTCGCGACAGGCTATGATGTCATGCTTCGGCCCGTCGAATCATTTGTCCTTACATCGGTTTAGCCGAATCGATCGTCCTCGCTGGGGAGTGATGCCGTACGAGTCTGGAGTTTCAATCGTACAAGACATGATTAAAACTTTAAATGGTTATCTCAATTCAAAATATTTGCAGCGAAAAAAACAAAGTCATGTTGAAGTTACACAAAGTATACGAAACAATCTCTTTTATTCATAAAGAGCGGAATATAAAGGCCTTCAATAGCACCAATGAATGCCGAATTGGCTTACAACAATCATGATCTCTCTAGCCCATAAAGGATCTCGACGTTCCATACACCATGTCTTCTATATCCCGGCCGCACCTTCATGTTGCAAGTCCGAGCCCTGATGCATCAACAAGTCCAAGTCGCTTCAGTATATGGCGGTTGGGGTATCAGTACACATCTCGTACTGGTGAATGGAAAATCCACTCGCCTAAACCGACACTAAATAATGGTGTGAACATGCAGCTTAATTTGGTGATCTTTCTATCTTTACCTTATGATCAGTTTCATGGCATCTTATAAAAGCAGAAAAACATGTACTTGGCAAACATATTATAATGATAGCATATGCAGAATAGGAAACATATAGAAACCTGTCGCCTTGCGGCGACTTCTTAGCAGCCCGATGCACTCACCCTTGCGTTGATGTAAGGTGAATACTTACCATCCTTCCTTGTCATGTTAAAAAACATTTGAAACATAAATGTGCTAGGATCTGTGTTCCTGCACCAAACATAATCTCAGTCTACCGACCTTATTTATATGAAGGTCACTGGCATTCCAAACTATAATGGACTACATCTCAACCGTATTACGGTGATCATCCACTTACGGGTTGCTAATCCAGTATCTGAAAGACCCCGATTTACTGATATTGTGGCTTATCACATCAATAGCCGGTTGCAAGCCTTCTTAATGGTGTGCATCGTAATACGCACTCAAATTCCTCCTAGGCCAAACGGTCCCTGCCCCGAAGATTGTCACGTTCCGATTTTCACAGAATCGTTCGTCCTCGCTTTGATCTCTACGGAACCGATCGTTTTCGCTTGGGCGTGATGCCGTGCAAGCTTAAGTTGCACTTGCACAAGGTCAGAACTTGCACAACGACAAACTAGACTAAAACAACAACACAAGCAGAACTTTAAATACAGAAAACCAAATTGTACACATATTGGAACAAAAAAAACTTCTTTATTAATAAGCTTGATAGGAAATAAAAGAATTTTTTGTCTTCGACTCAAAATTTCATGTTTGGCTTACACCATTTTTTTTGAAAATAGCTACAATGTCCATACATCATCTCTCTTTACTAAAAACGAAATGTAAAGACACATTCAGAAAACCTACTAGACTTGAATTGAAACCTTCGAGACGAACGAGCAATGCTCCACTGGATTGGACAAGCTTCTAATGCCTCAGAATATCCTAACGTTGCTATCCGAAATATTACCCACAACGTGGGTCAGTACACAACATGTACCGGTTAGCGGCCGTGGCCGAATCATATAAATCTAAATCAACATGTGAAGCTAGCATTTATTATTAGTGATCATTGTACTTGTCTAAGTTCTTTTAAGCAATTCATAATAAGAAACATAATCAGGTAAAACAATCACTTATAACACAAATCTTACACACGTTTGGCAATCCATCCATGCACAAGACAAAGATTAGCACAATTTACACATATATGAATAAAACTTACGTTTCGTCTTGCATTTGTGTTAGGCTTGCAATAATTATAAAAATATGCATGCGTCCAACTACATGTTGGTCCATGGATGAATTCCCATGATAGCAGTTGGATGTACAAGTCCATCTTACTAATAGACTATCACCACCTGATCGCGAGGAGTTCTAGCTCATGTGTCTTGTTCCCTCCTAGGGCGAGCGATTCCCAGTGTCCCAGAAATCAGTTGAGAGATTACGTCCTTGTGCACAAGTTGTCAGACCAATGCGAATGCAGCTATCAGATAAAACTACTATGCGCTAGTCTAGCAACATGTAAATATTTCATCTTCTTTTTCTTTTCTGTACGGTCATGACGTGTTTTCCATACAAAGCTATCTTTTCAGGCAATTCACAAGGGACATATAACCATTCATATTGAAGCCAGTAAAGTAGTAGTTTTGTGATTAACATTGATTCATTTATTTATCTTCTCTTATCTTTTTATTATCATGGTATTGTTGATCATCGGAACGCAAAGAGTAGACTAGAGATATTTTGTTAAGGTATGAGATAAATGATCGTCCGGTCAAAGCAACTCACCAAAATAAATCTTATTCGAGAGAAGGAGGCTTCATGCAACGCTTACGTCCTGCCTAAGCGTCTTGCATTGGAATGAACATTTGATTAGCATACTTCGATCTTTTTCTCTCAAGATCCAAATGACGAAATGCGATAAAGTGACCAATGAAAACCAATCATCGAAAACCAAACGAAAACACATTCATCAAAATTAAGCAGCAAAAACATCCAATAGAAGCCGATCCACGAGTTGAATAGGTTCATTGCATTTTGTCCATGATCAAACGATACCGCGAGGTTTCCCCAATACTCAGTCAAGACTGGGTCAACAAGCCCTGGTATTACATAATAACTGCGAGGAGCGGGGCACTACAACGATCTTGTTCGAGGAAGCCAAAACCGTGCACAGGTTATCCAATCTATGGCCATGTAATTCGCGTCTAACTCATACAACACAGCATATAGTCTGAGTCGAAAGTCAGAAATCACACTATCTCACATTACCATTCTTCTATTCAATATTCCATACTCCGCTTCAATGTTCCGTGGCACCATGTCCCAACTTAATGTTTCAAAGCGACAACCTGTAGGTCCGAACAAACCGAGGCACTATGCTCCTTTGCATAATCAGCAATTCTGTGGCATTTATGCCACAACTGCTCACTTCACATACGAAGCTATACTTTCGATTTTCTAGGACTTAGTGTTCAGTATTCTCCGATTCGTGTATCGAGGCGTGTAGGACTTAGTGTTCAGTATTCTCGATTCGTGCACTCGATGCACGCCTCGATACAGTATTTCAATGTTCTACGACCCGTTCTCCGACTCGTGCACAGATGCACGTCTCGATATAGTATTTCAATGTTCTACGACTTAGTGTTGATTCCCCTTCGACTCGTGCACTAAGGCACTCGCGCGATACGGCTATTCGATGTTCTACGTCTCGTGCACTTGATGCACGTTCCCATATAGTTATCCCATTTCCTACGAGTCGTGCATTTGATACAAGTTTTGCACCAATTGTTCAATGTTCTATTTAGTGTTCAACACACACTACTTCTACTTATCCTTAACCACGCACGTGGAAATCCATGACGTTTCAAGCAACAAGGGTACATTTTATTAAGACATGAAGTAGGAAAGAAGGGTTAGAATCCTCCCACCTTTGCCGATTCGTCTATTGTTCGTTGAGCCGATGAAGCTCGATTCGTTACTTTATTGCACGATAATTTTGTTTGACTTAACCATTCGAGCGCTTCTTGCTCCTTTGAACTAACTGACTTACCTATTGTGCCTATGGCTCAGTCCGTTGTGAGGTGATATTTTGATCTTTGCGGTCTCTGTTGCAAATAAGACAAAATGTCGGCCTCATAAATTTTCACGTAAAAGCCTGCACATGAAACCAACTCAATTAATACTTCATCAAATCAACTTAACACTTCCATCGATTCGAATTGATACTTCTTCGAATCGACTCAATATTTCTTCGGGTCAACTTAACTTCTTTGAGTCAACGACTCAGCGTAATGCATGTGCGATGCGGGACATTACATATGATAGGAAGAACATGAGATTTTTTTTCATTTCCTTGAACTTTGGAATATGGTTTTGGTTGTACTTTTATGATTATTTTCCCTTAAGAAATGAACTATTGTTGAACAAGACGAAATTATGGGCTGATTTTTGTTAAATAAGAATCAATGGACATGAAAACAAAAAGATGCAAAATTACATCATTAAGGTGTTTGTTAATTGCCTCGATGATTTCATTGTACTTTTAGTTATATTTATTGTAATTTATATTACATAGCTAAATACGATTTTTTTTTTTTTTTTACATTTCACTGAATTAGAAAGAATTTTTTGGATCAAGTTTTTCATAAACGTGATCAATCATGAATTAGAACGCCAAGCTAACCATATATTTAACACTTTGCACCCCGGTTTTATGATAACTTGATCAATAATATTCCACATTAATATTTAAATTACTATATTAAATTATCAACAAATTATCTTAATTTTTTTCATATAATAATGCAAAATTATATGAAAACAATTAATTTTTATTATAGAATAATTGTGTAAGTTTAGTTTCATAATCGCAGACATTCCAAAACCAATGTGTTTTATCTTAAATTATTTGTGTGATTTGAAATCACAACCACAATATGCTTTTTAAATCCAGATTGACTAACCTCCCCTTAGACATGACCCAAAATCACATGGACACACATCTGTTTCTCTCCTAGTCTCAAGAAATAGTACCACTTGTACTGACATGACTCATGAGACAACATAAATTGGACTACCAGCAGTGGCACGAGACACTGAAATGATGAGTAGTTAGGTGGATTGACAACCCGACAGTTATAGCGGCTTAGATATCCCCCATTCCCCTCCCTTAATTTTTTTGGCTTGTTCCATGGTTTCCCTGAGGGTGCCTCACTGCCAAAATCACCAATATGGATACTCCCAAGAAGGGTTTTTACGGGTTCCGGAATAGATATTACGAACCTTGGGAACTACCCTCCTTCCCATTCCCTTTTCTCTTTTTTTTTTTTGCTTGGAATTGAAGGTTTGGGCTTTGGATTATATTTCCGCAGACCAGAATACTCTGACTGTAACTTATTTTGTACTCAAACCATAATTTCCTGACTTTTGCATTGGCTACTAAATTGATCCAACATGTCCAATATGTATTAGTCATGACTAATCTTTTAAACCTTGGCTTGGATCTTTGTAGTCACGGCAATATTCTCCAATAGTTTCACATACAGGCAAGTAGTCTAATGTGTAGCATAGTAGCATGTAATGAACCTTCAGGCACCTATCCTGTCATCCAGTGATTGTACGTCTTTTCTTGGCTATCATATGTTTTATAGTTTGTTGGTTCATCTTCCATTATACAAGGATCCTTCCTGATAAGTAACTCAAACTGTAAGAGAAAGTACGTACTTCTCAACACAACCATTGGACTTTTCTCTAGTCATTTACTGATACATGTAAGATGTTCTTCCTCATGTTTTTGGCTTGAGATTTGCAGCTTTTCTCGACTTGCTTTGGTGTCCCTGCTTGGTCAAGCTTCGTTTTTTTTTTCCTTCAACTTGCCTTATTAGTAACTCCATCTTTTTTGTACTTAATATCTTCTATAACACACCCCCCACCCCAAGTCCGGATAAAGGAAGAGGATTGTGTTAGATAACTGATAGCTAGCATAAAATGTTGGCCCGATTTCTCTTGAAATGAATCCCTATGTAGTACATGCTGGAGGGATAAGAAATGAAAGCACGAGAATTTGGAGGTGGTGTTTAGTCGAGTATAGGATGAGGGTAAACGTTCTAAAGATGGTTTGGACATGTGGAAAGGAGACAAAATAGATACAGTAATTAAGAGTGCTAGGATCTTAGTCAAAAGGTTGCTGGAACTAGGGGTAGGCATATTCGAAAAAGATTTGGCATTTGCTAAAGTTAGAGAGAGAGAGAGAGGAGAGAGAGAGAGAGAGAGAGAGAGGAGAGATGACCCTTAACTAAGAATGACATGAAGGCTTTGTTGTTGTTACTTATACTGTTAATCTTCTTATTTTCCTATGGCTTTCAAAACATGCCAATATTTCTTTAGTATTACGTTTTGGAGTCTTATCTGGCGATCCCTTCTTTTGGTACATATCTACATCTTAGATCCATCTCAATATCGTTCGTCTTAAAACCCATTATCTTGAAGAGTATGGCCATTTCTGTAGTGATGAAGATTCAACCATATAAAAATAGTATTACAATTCTCATGTCTTATAGTAAATTGACTGGTTAGGGATTTAGAATTTAACATACAAGTTTCTCTCTATACTCCTACAAGTCATCCTTATTCTAATTCTTGTTTCTTGTCCTCCTTAGTCGTTCCATCTTCCTTCTCCTTTTTATTCTTTTCATTTCTTTGTTCTCTTTGATGTCTTTGTAGATGCTAGGTTCTCCACCAATTTTTCTTAATTGCCCAGATAGCCTAAATCAGAGGAATGAGGAGGTTAGGAAAGGTTGCATGGAAATAAAAGGAAAGGAAAGAAGGAAAAGAAGTATTAAGAAAGAAGAACAAATAATATGTTGAAAAATAGAAAATATGAAGAATAAAGAAAAAAAAAACTGGTACAAGATGAAGAAAAAGACATAATTAACATGAAAAGAAAACCTTAAAGGCGTCACCCCTGGTTGCCTCCATTTAGACCCATTAGCTGGTCCATGCTATCTTTGTGAAGGTGAGAGGAAGAACTTGACGAGGATAAGGCTTTTTTATAAGATATTTTGTTCTTCAAAACTAATTTCATGTTGTAGTTGTTGAGTCCATGTAAACAGGTCTTATTCTGTTATATGAGTCAAACTTGATTTAGAACCCTAGCTAAGGCCTGTTTAAGGGATTGGACTACCTAGGCAGATTTCCCGCACTTGGATAAACTACTTAATGCTAAGGTTTGGGCTGCCAAATCTAGCCTCTCCTAACTAAGCAACTTTGGCATACTAAGCCTAGAAAAATACTTGACTTGCCACCTACATAGATTGTGTATTGCAAGCATTCTTCGCTCACCATTGGCTTGCAGGTTCCATAATGTGGTATGGAGCTTAGTTTCTTACTAATGGAGCACTTGGACAGGTCACCTATGTTATATTTGACTCAATATATAAATCCTAGTTTAGTTAAGATTCAAATGCAATTAATTATTAATTGGGTCCCCTATTAATTGTGACACATGCACGGAAACTCCATTCATCACACCAACGAGCCAATATCGAGGGTTGACACCTCAATCATCACAAAAGAGAATTAAAATGAGAGAAACTCAGATAATCAACTCGAATTAATAGCAATGGATATATCTTTCTTCTTTACATAATCCCTACTTATAAGAGTTAACTTAATGCAAAATAAATCCTAATAAACTAGCAAATAAATTGCCAAAAATAGATAGGATAAATGCATAATAAGTCCTAACAAACTAGGAAGCAAATCGATGTGGTCCGCTCGCGCTCGCGTTTGTTTCGAGCGTGATTGCATCCACATCGATCCCCTCCACTTGTAGAGAACTCGACCTCGAGTTCTTCGTATTACCATATCGATAAAGTGCCTCGTCATGATGAGTCTAGAGGTAGGCGTTGAACTTGGTAATTCTATAACGTAGGTGTTGTAGTTAATCCACAACACTTTGAATAGTCCAGATTTTCTCGGTTGAAGTTTGGCCTATCGCCTAAATGGGATACTCTCCTTCCGAAGTATACCATAACGTCGTCACCAACGTTGAGAACTTTGACCTACCTTATATTAGGAGTCACTCTTGAACCTCCTTGTGAACTCCATGGATTTGGTTTGCTAAACTCCCTGCTACTGTGCTCTTCTCCGACCCCTTTGACAAAGTATGCAAATCGAGAACATACTCTGGTGGTTTGGAATATACAATGACAACTTTAGAATATTCATTTCAACTTTAGAATTATCTTGTTATCACAAAGTACTCCATAAACACTTCTTTATTTCAACATATTGTTAGAATTCTATGTATGCGTTCCTTCCCAATCTCCCCATCACGATGAATGATCGATCATAAATAGTAAATACCAAAAACTGTCACTCTTAGTTATCTCTTGTTCATCTATATGAACTCCCCTATTATGTTCTGGACTAATGAAGTTATATTTATACTCCGTTTCGCTATAATAACCCTTAGATTCCAAAGTATCTCTCCTCACTTATATTTTAATTTGGCATCTAAGCTTCTCTATTCCCATCTACGGACAATATTGTCAGCAAACAAGCAAACATCATATACCAACCAACCCTTGTATTAAATTATCAATATAAATGATGAAATATATAAAAGTACAAACGAGCCCAAGAACTCAAGTAAATATAAAATAAACCCTTAATTACTTAAAAAATAACCAAAAATAAATTTGACCATAAAGACTAATGTATTTTACAAGGTTCACAGTATCGGTATTGGAATCGGTATCAGACTATTCCTACGAGTATCGGTATCGGCGATATCGGTAGTATCAGCGGCTTCAGATCGGAGTAGCAGATTTTTTGGTATCTGAAAACAAATAATTACTAATAAATTATTTACATTTAAAAATATATATGTTACATTTAGGCATAATTTTAAGTATTTTCAGTGTTATTTCTTACTTCTTAGTAGTTTTGAATGTAAATGAAATAGTAGTCACCCTTAATAGATTGATTTTCTTCTTTTACATGCTTTTACAACCTTATTATGCTTTAAATCCTTGTTGATTTGTCTTTTTCGTTTAATTTTCTTTGCCGAATTGATCGGAAAAGAGACCCCCAATGTTGGTATCGATCAGTATCGGGTATCGGTCGGTATCGGATTGGGACATGCCAAACCGTATCGGTATTGGCCGTATCGGATCGGTATCGGCCAATACTTTAAACCATGGTATTTTAAATCAGTCGCTCATGTTTTGAAGGGAGTGAGTATGGCGCTTTTCCTATTATATTTTTTAATTGTTTCGTCTTTCATGTAGCTGGGACTCAAAATTTGAACTATAGATCATGAGCAGTGTCCCCCATGTTCATTAACAAACTGAACGTAGGACATGTTGTGGAGATCTAGATGACTTCTTGAGGGTAACCATAATGACATTGATGACAAGAGACTCGTCATAATCATGATGCACAATACAAAGTCAACAGAGATATCAATGGTGGAGATAGTAACTTGGACAAGATTAAGTGGCAGATCAGCAAGAACAATGGAGTCCGTACAATAAGATTTTGGAGGATCTAATAGTGGTGATGAACTGTCAGGGATATTCCTCTAGGGCCTTTCTAGGCTTGCAGATGCTACCAGGGAAGTTGGGTGATGCAGACGAGCCTTCCAGCTCGAAGTGATTATCCATTTCACGACTTGTATGGCTTAACTGGTGTTTCTTCTAGATCTCATTGGAAGGTTTCTTGGTTGCTACTGGCACTTATTGACAACAAGCGCAAGATGGAAAATGTGGAGCCGTCTATAGGCCCTGGTTGGAAGCATGTGGAGATGGTAGATGTGCATGTGGTAAGTTGGATGATGTAATCTGGTCGTCTAGCTCGACGTGGCTTTCCTTCAAGAAATCCTATGGTATTACTGGTAGTCACCACAGATATCATGGGAAGATTCCTCAGTCATCTCTTTAGCTAATGGTGGTACCAACCGAATTGCTAGAGGGCTTCCGAAAATGTGAGAGTAACAGTGTTTTTGAAACCTGTATAAATGATTGGTGTGACTTGGAAACAATGATAAGCCGGAAGAGCATCAGGAGGAAATTGTTGCATTGATCATGGATTAGATCGTGGCAACTATCAAGGTACCATAGGCCTCTCCCCTGATTTTGATGCAATGTAAGAGACAAAATTGTCAACTGTTCTCTTGGAAACAATGAAGGTGTTGGCAGCAGTATGAGGATATCATTGCATGATGAACCAAATTTCTGGTACCAAAAGTTGGTGCCGGACAACTTTTCCGCTATTAAACGACACAAGAACATGGTCTCACCAAAGCGGTGAATAACTATCTAAAAGAAGACGAGGACTAAATTTAAGAAAATCATTAAAAAATTAATTTCTTTTGAAAAAAATAATAAACAGTTAACATGTTTGTTCTTATTTAGACCCAAAATCCTGAACTGATTTAAATTTGGAATGTAGACAGCGATTAGAATAATCTGAGAAAGAAGTAATAATAAAAATGTTCTGCAAGTGTAAGTATTCTAGAAATAAGATATCCATATGCTAACTTGAGCAAAAATATCCCTTACATTAATAAGTTCCCAGAAAGACGATTTTCGTGTCACCTACCTAGGTGGCCATCCATGTGGTCTTCGTAATGCTGTTTTTTTTAACATCTTGCAAGCTCCAAAGTGATGTGTTCAGGAAAGACTTTGTTCTTTCCCATGGATGATTTTAAACTACTTTTATGTGATTCTCGAGCAGAGATACATGGAGTAAACCAGAAAGGGTGGTAGGACTGGATCATGTGAATGTTCGAGCCGCATTTGCATCCGTGTTGTTTCAGCAGCCGTTGCTGATGATGGTTCTTTATGGGTATGGGGGAGATCAAAGCGTGGTCAACTTGGTCTTGGCAATGGAATTATTGAAGCTATCACACCCTCCAGAGTAGTAGCACTTTCTGGCCATGAGATAGTTAAGGTATCATATCGTATTATTTCCAATTTTAAGGTGATTGGAAGCCATTTATTTTGTCTAGAAAGGATGAATAAAATATCATATACGACATAGATTACTGACTGCATTCTGGTGATATTTTTAAAATAGTCTAGTTCCTATTGAATCTAGAATGATCTTTTCAGTTGACTTAGATGAAGACAGTCTCAAATTTCTGATTAATTTCCTAGTTCACATGTTCATATTTTTGGAACATTGGGGTGTTACTTCATTAATATCTAGATTTGTCTATTTTTTAGGTAAAGAAGAAACTGAATAATGCTGCTAACATGTCTCTCAAACAAATTTATTTCATATATTAGAGATGTCAATTATTCTCAACATCGAGGTGTATATAGCAGTATAGGTGATGTTGACAAGTCATAATTTTGAGGCCTTGTCAGGGAGTGCGGGTGAAACAATTATTGAAGCATATTAACATTTAAGAGAAACTAAAATTCATTGTCTACATAAAGGGAGTATCCCGGTCCTTTTAGATGCTTGTTTCTTGGTTTCACTGCTTGAGCTGAAATATTTAGCTTTAAAAAAGAGTGATAAAAGATGATGGAAACCGTGTTCCAGATCCTGTAATCTCAAATGTGGTAGGTTCCTAATCCAGATCACCAAAACTAGCTCCGGACGGTCTGGAGCTTAAAACATGGAGTTACAATGAGGATATCAACAAACAATAATATGAAAGAGAATAAAGAAATTAATTGTAAAATGAAGCAGGTATGAGGATATGAGGAAGTAGTGGTAGTATTAACTATAAGAAAGAACCTTTTCCTTGCGCGCGCGCACGCGCACGCTCACACACATATACATATATAAAAATGGTGCTTACAGCTACAAATGGCACATACCGAAGCAGAGAAACAGGACACAATTTGATGGGATTGGAACTCACAAGAAATTTATCCTTAAAAGAATCCAAGATGATAGACTGATCATGTTTCAAAATGAAAAGAATCCCACACCATTCTTAAGAGAACTATAATCCTAACTAGTGTACCAGTTAAGTTTACACCCTTCGTACCATGTACAAGGGAAAGTGGCGTATTACAGTATCCATACCCGTATTGCACCTCAAAGCGAACCAGAATCCAGGTCATATGTGTAAAACAAAATATAAACAAATTGTTAGATATTTGGTATTAGAGAGTGATTTGGCCAAATCATTCTATCTTTAGATGATTAATTTGTTTTCCAATTTTAGGTTGATTCTTTTCCTTTTTTAGTAATTGACAGACTGTGGCTTGCATGTCTAATTTCTAGGACTGATTTCTAACATTGGTTTTTTTTTCTATAGGCAAAACTGTATATATATGTGTTGTATTATTCTTAAAAGATGTAGAAGATTAATATTTCTCCTCAAATTTAGTTTTATGGTATCAGAGCCAACTGCTCAAAAATACTTCTTTATTGTTTTCTTTTACGTTTTTGTTGTTGTTGTCAGAACAATGAGCTATGAGACAAGTTTGGATAGGGATGTATCTTCATCTGGTACATCCAGTCCAGTCACTTCGTCCGTGGTTGTGCAATTGGAGAAGGATCATCACTGCAGATCACAAATCAAAAAGTTAGATGGCAAGAATTGCTTCCAATGGTCCCAATCTGTCTTGTTGGTGACCAGAGAAAGAGGAAAGCTTGGATACATCACCGGCAAGGTTCGGCGTCCAAGCACAAAGGACCAAACCTATGCAAATTGGGAGCTTAATAACTCTCTTGTTATGGCATGGCTGATTAACTCAATGGAGCCATATTAGCCATACCTATTTGTTTTTTTTCCAACTGCTAAAGCAATATGGGACGCTGTTAGGGAGAATTATTCAGATCTCGAAAATGCCTCACAAGTCTTCGAGATAAAGAACAAACTCAATAATATTCGACAAAGAAATTTGGATATCACTGAATATTACAACGCATTGCAGACACTTTGGCAGGAGTTGGATATGCACTATGAGGCAGATTGGGGTGATTTGGAGAACAACGTGAAGTTTAAGAGACACCTAGAGAAGGAACATTTGTATGAGTTCCTAGTCGGTCTCAACAAGGAACTTGACGAGGTTCGTGGACGGATTCTAGGCCAAAGACCTCTGCCTTCCATCAGTGAAGCCTTTGCTAGGGGTGCAACTCGGACGGGTTGGGTCGGGCTTGAGATCAACCCGAGTCCAACCCGATGAATCATAAGCCTAGCCCGAGTCCAAGCCCGGCCCGACCTCGAGTTCAACATATGAAGCCCAAGACCAAGCCCGGAGGATCGGGTTTGGCTCGGGTTGAACTCGGATTGGGTCGGGTCTATCGGGTTTAACGGGCTCTAATATACTAACTGAAACAATTTTAAACAAAAGTAATATTAAACACATAATTAAATAGCAATCAAATCTTGATCATTACAAAATACAAACTGAAATAAGATTTAGGATAAGGAGTTGAAGAGTTTGGGTGAAGAAGTTTAGGATTTAAACTTTTATTTAATAAGTGTTATATATATATATATATATATATATATATATATATATATATATATATATATATAGTCGAGTTTCGGGGTTTTCAGGTAACTCGGCATATGAACCCGAGCCCAACCCAATTTATGATCGGGTTCAAATATTTGAATCCAAACCCGAGCTCGAATCCGAGTATCTTCAATCCTAACCCAACCCATTAACGGGTTTACCCGATCGGGCTCGGGTTTAGCCAGCCCAAGTTGCACCCCTAGCCTTTGCAGAAGTGCAGCGTGAAGCAAGTAGGCGCAGAGTTATGCTTGGGGATAAAAAAGACTCACACGAAATCTCTGGGAGTGAAAGACCCGTAGACAACACTGCACTTGTCACAAAAAATATTGCCAACCGACCTATTGGAGACCAGAAACTCAATCGACGTCTGCGGTGCGCTCACTGGAATGAACTCGGCCATACCCGAGAAAGATGTTGGGGCCTTCACGGGAAACCTGCAGATGCAACCATGAAGACAGAATCAATCCAAGAGCTTTCAAACAACTGTAGAAGAGAAGTCCGATGAATCAAACAACTGGAGTGTTTTTGAACAAGGATCAATTCGAGCAGCTTTAAAAATAAGTCAGCAAAACATGACCAATGCCAACATTGCCATGAGTAATTTTGCTCATCAAGGTACTGCCCTCCATGTACAAAAAGAAACTCCTTGGATATTTGATACTGGTGCATCAAATTATGACAGGTAACAAATCTCCTTTTACACCTATATACCATGTCATGAAACCTCAAGGGTAAAAATAGCAGATAGAACTCTCTTCTGTTGCTGGAAAAGGGTAAATCCGTTTTTTAGACTCTCTTGTTCTACATTCTGTACTTCATGTTCCTAAATTAGCATGCAACCTGGTGTGGATTAGCAAACTAACTCACGACTGTGATTGCACTGCTAAGAGTAGGGATCAGAGAGGATGATTGGCACTGCTAAGGAGGATGGTGGACTACTATTTTGAGAATGGTGATCATGCGGAGAGGCAGGTTACTATTGCTGAGACTAGTCTTTCATCTGCTTCCAGTAAAGATATAATAATGTGGCATCGTATGTTAGGCCCAAATTTTCATTATCTTAAACGTCTGTTTCCAGATTTGTTTACCAATCAAGGTTCTAAACGGCGGTAGACGGGTGCGCGGCAGAGAGAGTCCGCCTACTGTCTAGGCCGCTTAGGCGTCGACTAGGCGCCGCCTAGGCGGTCGATACATTTTAACATTTTTTTTTTATACTATTTTACCACTATTTTTTTGCATAATATGCATATTTTAAGGATGTTCCATGCATAACTAAGTTGTAGAACGAAGATTTATAAAGTTTTAGTTTTGTAAAAGTGAACCATAGGACCATAATGCTTACAAAACCTTTTTGGCCAAGCTTGAGGGAGAGTGTTAGAATATTCAATATTAAAGAGTAATTTGAAGGACCGTTGGCAATTCTACAGGAGGTGGAATAGAGTGCAGCGAAAATATCTATCCAATAAAAATGTTATTCTAAATGAAGGCAGAGTACAACCAACAGAATAAAATTGTGTGTATATAAGACAAGTATTAAAAGCCGTATAGTTTAGAGAACAAACGCAAACACCGAGATTTTATCCTGTTTTCTCTGAGGGAATTAGTCCAGATCCGAGAACTCTTGCTCGGAGTTGAATCCACTATAGTCACAATAGTGAAAACAAGCTTTGGATCCCTTACAGCTCCTTAATCTTGTGCTTTTATCCGAAGCGCACAACGATTTCACAATCACGAGCTTTGATCCGAAGAACTCGCGACTTCAGTAGCAAAGAGAAGCTTGGGTAAAGTGCATTTAAACCCTCCTTAGAGTTGCCTCGTTCGTAAAATAAGACCTTTTAGAAAACTTAAAGCAGTTTGCACCTCCCGCAAACCTGTTTTGTGCAGAATACCCCTTTCCGTCAAATTGACGTTAGAACAGCCGTTAGAGGCCATTTTTTGGATTAAAAAAAAATACACTTCCCAAAATACCCCTAATGCTTACATTTGGCTGTTGGCTCTCTTTCATTCTCTATGTATAAGACAATGTTTGTTTGAAACATAAAATCTAAACTTTATATTTTCTATTTTTGACCGGTTGGTTGGAAGGAAAAATAATATTTTTTTATATTTCTTTTTTTTTTACTTATTTGCTCTCATTTAATATATTGAAACTTTTTCTTACCTACAGATCTCAAATCCAACTGCAATTTTTTTTTATATTCTCTTTTTTTTTTTTACTTATTTGCTCTCATTTAATGTTTGAAGCTTTTTTACTTATTCCTTTTTTTTCAAGACGTCCAAATAGAAATTATGGAAGCCTATTCGTAGATAATCGACAAAGGCGGTGGCAGCCACTGAACCCGGACCATGCTTCGACATACATGTTTTGCAATTTATTTTTGGATTTTTGACACGTTTAGTAATATTTAAGTTATTTGTTTAAGTAATACATGTGATGAAAATAAATTTGTACCAAGATTTACAATTTCAGTTAGAATTAATAAATAAATAATTACGATAATAGTCATGACTAATAAATAATTACGATACAAGTTCAGGACTAATCGGACATTTGTTAAAAGATTTTTTTTTCCAGAAAAAATTTAAGATGAAAACCTACTATTTAGATTATAAACATTTATTTTCGAAAATGACGTCAAGCATGAGAATTGATTTTTGTTTAATAATCTTTTAATATTTTGTTTTTTGTTTCCATTTTTTATTTCTTATTTCATTTTTTTTTCATCTTTTTAATAATCTTTCTAGAATTAATAAATAAATAATTACGATAATAATCATGACTAATAAATAATTACGATACAAGTTCAGGACTAACCGGACATTTGTTAAAAGATTTTTTTTCCAGAAAAAAATTAAGATGAAAACCTACTATTTAGATTATAAACATTTATTTTCGAAAATGACGTCAAGCATGAGAATTGATTTTTGTTAATAATCTTTTTAATATTTTGTTTTTGTTTCCATTTTTTAGTTCTTATTTCATATTTTTTTTCATCTTTTTAATAATCTTTTCTAGTTTTTTAAGAGTGACTTTTATTTTCAAATTTGTATAGTTTTGTTTTTGTCTTTTTCATTGTTTAAGATTTATCCTCATTTTTGGTTTTTTGGAATATTTTGTCTATTTTTTTTTTTTTCATATTTTAATAGTATTTTTTGTTTTTATTTGGTTTTTTTTTTCCAGTTTTCATCATTTCTATTTTTTAAGAATTGATTTTTTTTTATTTATCTGTTTTATTTTTCCCAAAAATATTTATATATTTGTTAAATAAAAAATAATTTATGACAAATAATTTTAAATAATATTTATCCATTTTTTTGACGAAACTAACCGTTTTTAACAAGTTAATACTAATTAAAATAATTTTAATAAATAATTTTACTAGCAAAGACCATTTTCCTTTGTTAATATTTATCCACTTTTTAACAAGTATTTTTGCGTAACCGTTTTTAACAAAATAATTTTAGAACTAACCGTTTTTAACAAGTTAATATTAGATAGCCCAGGGGTAAAATGGTCAAAACACCCCATTTTAACACCCGTAAACGGAAAAGTTAGCGGAGGGGGTGATTTGAGCATTTTCGTATCTAGTTGGGTTTTTCGGATCAGCGAGTCTTTATTTGCATTTTCGTGCATCTAAGGAGGGTTTAAATGCACTTTACCCGAGAAGCTTTTATAAACCAAGTTTGTACAACTCTTTTCAGACTTATAACCGAGATCGCATTTGGAAATAGAAGGCTGAAGGAGTTGATCTTGGAGATGAGAAGGTTAAAGCTCAGAGATCACTCTACAGGATAAGAAAGATGAGAAAGATGAGTGAGTAAGAATGTGGAAATTCATGCCTATTTAGGATTTTTGTAGACAGAGTTCGACCAGAATTCGGCTAGTAAATTTGAATTTTTCAAACGTTGGAGGCCACAAATTATGGGATTCTCACAACTAGCTGAGATTACCAAATCTTCAGAGACCGAGTTCGGTTCGAGTTTGACCAGAATTCGGTCCGAGTTCGGTGTACAGATTAGGTATAGATTTTGGCTGATTTGGAATAGTTTATTGGATTTTGGATTGGGCTTTTGTAAATGGGTTTCAGGCCTTTGGTTGAGTAGAATTTGTTTAGTAGATCGAGTGGATATTTGAAGTTAGTGCGACTCGATGTACATAATGTCCTAGACTCAATAAAATATAAGATTACATCATAGAAGAGACACAGGAATTGACAACTTGTTGATCTAGCATGTTGAAGCAAATGTCTTGTCATATAAGTGTAGTCCTTTCTTCTTTATAATGATCTCTTGTATTTAAGCTAGGTTATTCATTTATCAGAATCAGGTTGACCATTGACATTTGTGCCAACATAATTTGGCCAAATCATCCTATATTTAGATGACTAATTTGCTTTCCAATTTTAGGCTGGTTCTTTTCCTTTTTTAGTAGTAGACAAAAAGTGGCCTGCGTGCCTAATTTCTAGGAATGATTTCTAGGATTGATTTTTTTTTTTTTCTATAGGCAAAAGTGTATATATATGCTGTATTATTCTTAAAAGATGTAGACGATTAATCTTTTGCCTCAAATTTAGTTTTACAAATAAGAACAATAAAATGTTGGGAAAGTAGTTATGTGATATCAAGTCCGATATACACATCAGTTTCAACAACCACGAAAACAAACAAGTTATTATGGATCATGGATTATCAAGTCTAGAACTTGACTGTTTTCTCAATGTCAGATTCTATAGATTTGAGATGAATTGTGTACTCTAATGTTGCAACATCATTATGTTCTGCTCCAAGCAAAACGTAGAATGAAATCATCTAATAAATTTGGCATACCTGAACAGGTATCTTTTGGATGGGGACATTCTTTAGCTCTGACCAAGGACGGGAAAGTGTTTGGTTGGGGTTATTCCAAAGATAGAAGGCTAGGCGAACTGGATCAGGCATTAGATGCACCGACTATGAAGCCACCAAATGCTGATGGAAATTTATGGAAATCCAGTTTGCTGGAAATGCTGAGAAATTAGTTGCACAGAAGTTAGAGGAGGAAAAGAATATGCCCATAATCTGGGAGCCCTGCATTATTGAAGAATTAAGTGTTGAAGTCTCTGACATAGCATGTGGGCTTGACCATACATTAATACTTTGCGGTGAGTGTTCCTTCTTTGGTATTTATTTCCTACGATTATGTTGTTCAGTTCATTGACCTAGTTTAGTATGCTAAGTGATTTTTGCATCTTTCTTCTGTCACGAAATCACAATCTCCTTCAAAAGATTCGTACATGAGATGGTCTCTTAATCTATTTAGCTATTGTTCTCAGGATAATTCATGTTGGACGCGGCATTTTTTTTCTCTCTCTTTCTTTTTTCTTTTTTTATTTATTGCGAATGCTCTGTTGTGAATCTTTTAGATGTCTCACTGTTAGATTTTCGTCATTTGTTTGGATTAAATGTTGTTATCAGTGTGGTACTAGACAAGTAAAGCAAATAGCATGCTTGCATTTATTTATTGTATGTTTGATGGTAGTTTTCACCTAATCAGACCTACTATAAGATAATAACTTATAGATGCTAAAATTTGTTTTTTAAGTACTAGTAATAAACCTGTGATATTGTGTTGCTAATACCTAGTGCTCTGTGATCATCTATGTTCCAGTACATGGGGGAATGGTTCCATATCCGTATTGTGTCCTTACATGTATTTGTGTCCGTATTTGTCGAACATAGGTGAATATATTGTACCTATCTAAACATTTTTGTATCCCGTATCTATATCGTGTTCTTATCTGTATCCGTGTCTATAGTGCAACATAGGTGACCTTGCACATATTTATTTCATTCTTATGTTTTCCAGCCTGCAAAGATCCATGAATATAGAATAATGATACATTAAAACTTTCAAGTTGTGACACGGTTTATATCTACTATTTCTTGTGAAAGAACATATAATTGTTTAATTTTTCAGGATGAGAGAAAAGATCATTAAAAAAATTACTTATCATCTATTGGGGATTTGAACCTTATCTGAGATTATATATAATTGTCCACATATGAATTGAGGGTTCCAAATTAGAATGTTTATCCAGACCGGTTACAAGAAACAATCTGTGAATACTAGCCTCATGGGAGATGTCTCTGTAAAAGCTGAATAGATCATGTTGATTCACTTTGGTTTGATGGTTATTGAGCTTAGTATGATCACATCCAAATTTGAACCTAAATTTAGGCCACTTAGTGTTCTTTTTTGCATCTCAACTGTGTGATTTGTATGATTGTTCAACATTGTATATGATTCCAAGTTTCTCGTTGAAGAATGGATCTGTTGCAGGCAATGGCACGCTACTGAGCTGTGGAGATAACACTTATGGTCAACTGGGAAGAGAAAAAGGAGGATCTGGGTTGCTTCCTGTTGACATTGACTATCAACCTATCACCCTATCGGCAGGCCTCGGTCACTCCCTAGCCATATGTCAAATGCCTTCATCAGAAGATGGAGAAGGCACTGGTCTCGTCTCTTGGGGATGGAATCAGAGTTTCCAACTCGGACATCATGGTCCAGGAAAGATCCCTGCCATGGTCGAAGGTCTGGAGGGTGAAACACTGGTCTCTGCTTCAGCAGGCCGCGTGCATTCTATAGCTCTGAACTCAAAGGGCCAGGTGTGGGCATGGGGTTCGGGTCGGAACGGCAGGCTCGGGTTGGGGAGTTCGACGGACGAGATGGAGCCAGCTCTAGTAGAGTCTTTGGATGGGTTGGAAGTCCTTCAGGCTGTGTCAGGTTTTGACCATAATCTGCTGTTAATTGCAGAATGATATATGCTGATGAATTCTCCCTGTAATCAAAATAATGCACATCTTTGTAGCAGCAGCAATTTTCTTGGTATCCCCTGAATGAATGTATTGGATGAAATATAGGATGATGAGCAGTTTTGGATACTAGAAAAACTTATACCATGTACTGTTGCATTGGGACCCAAATTTCGAAAGCCTCATGCTTCTGTAGACTTTATGTATCTGTTGAAGAGTGCTATTGGAATTTGGAAATGTGAGTTGCTTAGTAAATAAATATTTGGGCTTGCGCCTTTGTCTCTAAAGTATCTCTCTAATAGTGACTGTCATGGACTGATTGAGATGCAACTGTTGAACCAAAACATGTTTTTTTTTAAAAAAAAACTGTTGAACCAAAATATATTTGTCAGAAGTAACTAAAGTATACTTTCTTACTGAAAGGAAAAATTACCAATTGTCCATGATAAACCTTTTCAATGGCATTGCGGCTTCGCTTGGGCAATAGCTTTCAAAATCGCATCACTGGACGCACTAGATTATGTTGGTATTTTTGCTTTAGACTAGGAAAGATAGTCCCACATCGGCTACACCAAATGATGAGTATCTCAATATAATGCATTGCTTGTGTTGAGGTGTGCACATGAGGTGTGGTGGGGAACAAGTGTGCTATGTGGGAATATTTCCTAGAAGGAAAAAAGGATTAATTCCAACAAGGATGCAAGTTGATTTTTGTTGTTCAAACTCGGACCGGACTCCAGGATGCCTCGTGCATGCACGGACGTGTGTTGGGGGGTAGGGTGGACTGACTCGACTATGCTGATTGTGGGATAACTAAATATCAAACTATATTTTTGAGTATTGGTATTTTAGTCCCACATCGGATATGAGAAATGGTGAAGTCTCACTCACTCTATAAATAGTTCCCTGGCCTCCTTTCTAAGATGCACCAGATAAGAGAGTCAGGGAGTCCGTGAAGTCCAGGAGCCGTTCAAGTCTCAAAAATTGACTAAACGAGCGTTCCAGAAGTTCTTTGAGAACTTGTGTTTCCTGAAGCGGATCGTATAAAGGCGAATCTTGCTTTGAGCAACGGTGATCTGATCACCCCGCAAAGCTGTCTACTTTCTTCTTTCCTTCTCTTCTTCTGATCTAATCAGAAATCTCTTGTGCTTCTCTAATTAATCAGAAACCACTTGTGGGTTTCGTCGCTGCTGCTACGAAATTCATTTGTGCCTTCTTCGAAGTGTTAATTTGATTTCGTCTCTCTGAATCCTCCGGGATCTCAATTGTGCACCTTCCTCGAAGTGTTGCCAAATCACTCTATCGACTAACGTTCTTCCATTAAGATCTGTTTCGGGACTAACAATCTCAAAGCAAGATTAGATCCGATGGAGAACAACCGTGCAAACATTCTCGAACAAGTTTTACCAAACTTGAGAAGTTTGACGGGAAGCATTACAACGTTTGGAAGAGAAATGTCAGCCTTAATCTTCAACTTGTGAGCGTAGACTACGTGTTGACAAATCCTGAGCCTTTGATTCCAGAATGTGAAAATGCTCAAAGGGTCGCTGAGGCCACTGCCCTGCAATCCAAGTGGAGGAGAGATAACAACCTCTGCAAGTTGCTTGTCTTGAATTCAATGGAGGACTCTCTGGCAGAATTATACAGCAAGATTGTCCATGCCAAGGACATTAGGAAAACTGTGGAAAATCTCTACCAGGCGGATGACGGCATGTCCTTGGCCGATGCCTTCATCGTTGGGGTATTATCGCAAAGCTCCACCTGGGTGGAGCAAGTTCATCACAGACATGCACCGCGAGAAGATGTAGAGCCAATCTGGTGCAAGCTGGAGACTCAAAGAGGAAGTAAAAGGTTTCTTAGGAAGGACTCTCACCAACTGAAGGTGAAGTCAACTCAGTTCAAGCCAAAGCTAAGGGCGATGGGGCTTGCATCAACTGTGGCAAGAAGGGACACTTCAAGAAGGATTGCAGGGCTAAGCCCAAACCACAATAGCAGGTATGGCTAAACATGGTTGTTTGATTACTTAACTTGGTTGCTATTGTTGCACAGGTTGAGTTATCTAGCGTGGTAGCTGACTAGTGGGCGGGTACTAGTGCATCTGACCACGTGTGCTCTCGAAGGAGCTGTTCATCGAGGAAAAGTCTTGTTATGACAAAGGTCTCGACGGCGAACATATATCTAGCGGAAGATCTGAAGATCGAGACAGTGGTTATGGACCACCGACAAGGACACTGGAATACATGTTACATGTACCAGAGATTTTTGAAGATCTGATCTCAGAAAGTCTGTTGTCTGATACAGACTTGAAGATCGACATTCGTACTAGCCAGATGGTGATTTCTTGGGGAGGAAATGCTTCGAAAAGATGTTCGGTACTGAAGGGATGTTCGAACTTCTGCTGATGGCTATAAAGTTACTTTATTGAATGGACTGAGAGTTGTTTTATGATAGAAGCAGACTCAAGATGTCCTGTTTGGACCTTATCTCCAGAATGTGGGGTAAGGAGGTGGAGGACTTTGAAGTCTGTGCATAGACAAGACTATCATGAAGCTGCTCAGACGATTGAACTAATGTACAGATCTCCTGGAGTTAGTACAATCAAATATCTGTGACTTTTATCAATTCTCCACGGAGGCCGGTTCGAAGTGTTTCTCGAAGTGCACGTTCGCATGTCTTCTCAAGTCAAAGGATGGAGCATTCGAGAAGGTTAGGGACTTCATGGCTGAAGCTGAACATTAAACCGCTCTACACTACTCAAGTTATCATGGCGGAGAGTGTCATTTTGGATTCGCATCGTTCTGTTATGAACATCGAATTGGCTATGAAACGACTGCTCTGAATATATACTCATGATTGATCAAGGCGGAGAGTATCATTTGTTGGATTCACATCGTTCTATTATGAACATAAAATTGGCTATAAAATGACTGCTCCGTAGTATCTATAATCCATGGAGTGTTAGAAAGGAAGATCAGGATGCCATCAAAGGTGATATCTATACTGTGGATCCTCCAATATGCTTCTGGGGATAGATTGCGTGTACGGCTACGTTTATTTTCTGAATAAAGTACCGTTCGTATATCTGACTATGATTCTCATCAACATCGGTTCAAGGTTAGACCTAACTTGAATATTATTCAAGTGTGGGGTCTGGTGTACGTGAGGCTTCCGGATATCAAGATTCAGAAGTCAGGGACGAAGACTAAAAAGATAGTATTTTTGGAATTAGCTGTTGTAAGATATGCTCGGAGATCACTTGATATTGCATCAATCATATCTAGGGGTGAGCATTATTCAGTTTTAAACCGAAAACCGAACCGAACCGAACCGAATAAGAGATTCGGTTCGGTTTTAAAAAAAAATCGGTTCGGTGTCGGTTTTGAAAATACTAAATTTTCTTATTCGGTTTCGGTTTCGTTTCGGGTTTCGGTTTCGGTCTAAAACCGAAAACCGAATAAGAAAATTTAGTTTATATATATTATATATATATTATATATATATATATATAGATATATATATATATATATATTAATATATTACTATAGGTATATAATAAATATATCTAGGTATATTTAGTTATTATATATATTAACAAAAAAATACAAATAAACCCAAAAACCGAATAAACCGAAAACCGAACCGATTTAATTCGGTTCGGTTCGATTCGGTTATTGACAAATTCGGTTCGGTTTCGGTTTTGCTTATTATATATATATATATATATATATATATATATATATATATATATATATATATATATATATATATATATATATATTTATATATATATATATATAAACAAAAAAATATATATATGGTATATACTATAGGTATATAATAAATATATCTAGGTATATTTAGTTTTATATATATCAACAAAAAAACACAAATAAACCCAAAAACCGAATAAACCGAAAACCGAACCGATTTAATTCGGTTCGGTTCGATTCGGTTATTGACAAATTCGGTTCGGTTTCGGTTTTGCTTATTCGGTTTCGGTCCAATTCGGTTTTTGGTTATTCGGTTCGGTTGGAACCGAATAAACTGAATACTCACCCTTAATCATATCAGTGAGTCTCGCGAGATAGAATTCTTTGTAGACAAGATTACTAGGGACAAGAACATTATTCTCACGGATGTTCTGGAGAATATTTTTGGTACCGAAGGAGCAAGTACTTCCAAAGAAGTAGTAGTCTAGAAAGTGGTTGTCATTGATGAGACAATACTTGAACCAGTGTTCGCTAAGCAATTAGCAAAGCGAGTGAGAAGGCCGAAAGATTTTGGAGCTAACTTTATCATCCATCATGTGGAGGTTGATGAGGTGATGAAGTCCAGAGATGCAATCTTCTGGAGGAGAGTCAATGATAAGATTGATTCTGTAACATCCAAATTAAAGTAGGTTGTTAGTTAATCTTGATGGAACTGGAGATTCCCATGATCGTTACTTTGGTGTGCGTATTGATCGATAGAAAGTTAAACAGATTTAATACGTGTTCTAACCCTTCATAGGCAGAAACTAGGGTTCACGAATTATACCTGCGGCGGGAAGAAGACAAGTAGTTTCTGGCAATCTCGAGCGGACAACCCCAAAATCTTTTGCACGTATTCCTTCCTCGAGTTGGACGTCGTATGGGCGATGATCTCCCAACCTTTTCTTCTCCTTGGTAGCCCTATCTTTCTCTCCATACGTGAATCACGAATTTAGAGAAAGCTCCAAATTTCTGATCAGTCATTTGGCGGCCAGAGAATAGAGGATATATATAGGCTACGGCAGGGACCATGAGGAGAAATTAGGGTTAGGTCTCCTAACGGATCTGGATATGTCGTGTTCAGCTCGAACACACAATCCAGGCCCATTAACAATAGCTCGGTCCACTAATGAGCTATTGTTGCACTACCTCCCTAATCCCAAATTATGTTTGTGGGCTCCTTTTATTATATGCTCGTTTGGCTCCCCATGTTAAGATATCGAATGTACGTCGATCAAATTAAGTTACTGACAACCATATTGATTCGACATCTTTTATCCTCAAGTAGTACCACTCAACTTTATTTGTCATATCGGATATAATCCACCTGCAGGGTTTACATGAAAATCCTTATATATGAGCTCCTTAAGGGGATATCATCAACCCGATGTATCGGGACATAAATTCCATTTATAATCAACAACCCATACATATAATGTTATTACCCAATTCATAGAGGTTGTTGACCCATAATGAATCTCACTCTCTCATGAGTCAAAGTACTGCACACTGCATATACATGTCTGTTATTATATCCGGATTAAGAGCACAAGCATCCATAACAAGGTATTTGTTCTCTTATGTAGTCAGTACAAAGAGAACAACCTAAAGTGGTCCTGTTCAATACACACAAAGTGTACTAGTGTAAACCTATAGTCAAGATAGACTAATACCATATTACACTACAACCTTTCCAATAGATTGTCCAAGTCCATCTAGGTTGTGAACTATTTATATATTTCATAGAAAATTGATAATATGATCTTCTGTGTCACACCACACACCATATTATCTACAATATAGAATATCAGATATTTGTATTAACACTTGCAACAAATACAATATGCAAACATTTGTCCATATGATTCTCATTCAAAATTTAAGAAAATAAGGTTACTACAAAAGTGATGCTTTTAGTATATAACCCTAACAATCTCTCACTTATACTCAAAGTATTGCTTTTCAGTATACTGTTACAAATCTTCCACTTATACTTAAAGCCATGCTGCTACCCATCTGACTCTCATTCCCTCAACATGACTATCAAAAGCCTTAGCTGGTAAGCTCTTTTTAAAGGGATCAACTAGGTTATCGGCTGATGCTATCTTGATCACAAAAACTTTTCTTTTCTTTACGAAATCTCGTATCAGGTGGTACTTGCGCTCAATGTGTTTACCTGTCTTATGGGCTCGTAGTTCCTTCGAGTTTGCAACTGCACCACTATTATCACAATAAAGTGTAATAGACTTAGGCAAACTAGGTACCACATCCAAGTCCAACAGAAAGTTTCTGAGCCAAACCATTTTTTTGGCTGCCTCAAAGGCTGCCACATACTCGACTTTCATGGTGGAATTAGCAACATTTTTGCTTGATACTCCTCCACACAATGGCTCCACCTCCCAAAGTAAACACATAACCTGAGGTAGATTTCATGGAATCCCTATCTGACTAAAAATCTGAGTCTGTATACCCCAAGGAACTAAACTATCTGTCTGGTAAACTAGCATATACTCTTTAGTCCTACTTCAAAATAGCTTTACGGCAGTCTAGTGCTCTTGTCCCGGATTAGACTGATATCTGCTGACCATGCCTACTGTAACTTCCTAACTCCATTCTTGTGTATTTTTGAACTCATTCCTGAATTTTTCTATATTTTGAGGTAATATATTCTTTTATAAACTTTTTGGATAATATGTTCACTTTTGAAATAAATTGATTTCAACTTTATCTATTGAATCTAATTAGTAAATCCTGAATGGTATTATTAGTGGTTTGCTAAAATTGTTATTTTGATTTTAAAATTTGTACTGGTTACTTTTTTGATAGTTAATTAAGAAGGGTTACTGTCTCTGTTTACTGAGTATGTGTCATACTCAAAAATATTTATTATTACTTTTATTATTATCATTATTATTGTATTACGTTAATATTGTGATTAGGATTTTGTTGTTTTATGGCCATGTGTCCCAAGGCCACAACCATAACCCTAGCCCTACACCCTACCCCTAACCATAACCCTAGCCCTAGGGGGTGCAAGGTGTCCCTACAAAGGGATGGGGGGGGACACCTCACCACTACTTCTCTCCCTATAAATACAACACACACACCACTTCATAACCAAAAAAAAGAAAAGAGAAAAAAAAAAAAAACAAAAAACTCACACACACACCACTCCACCCGACCCCCCTTTTTTGCCCCCTTTGCTGCTGCTGCCGCTGCTGCTCAGCCGCCCGCCGCCGCCAGCGCCGCCGCCCGCCGCCCCTGCTGCCGCCGGCCAGCCTCCGGTCACCACCCCAGCACCACCTCTTCCGCTTCCACTTCCTCTTCCCCCAACTCCATCTTCACTCCATCTTCATCATCTTCCTCCTCTTCCACTTCCAAATCCAAAGAAAACCTAGGTAAAATTCTAAATCCCTATTCTTCTTCCCCAATCTCTAATTTTTTTTCTAACTTAAACCTAGGTTAGAATTGCTAACAAAACTCTCTTGTTGTGGGGTTTAATTTAGGAGTTGTGGAAGAAAAGTCTAGGTCATCTCCAACCCAAGGCAAGTCCTCCTTCTCTTTTCTCCTTTAATCAATTTCCTCTTGAAAATTTCTTTTAGGAATTGTTGTGTTCTTTGGGATTAATGTTATTATTAATTCTGGAATTTATAGAAATAAATGACAAGTTTGTCATTTTAGAAATTAATTGGATTTATGAGTATAAAAATGTGTAGGACTCTATTTATGGATACTTGGTATAATTGTCGTTGTGTATTCATATAAATTTGGCTTAATATGTGCAATCAAAGAATTATGACTTGTAAAATCATAGGTATCGGTACAACGTAGAAATTCAACCTAGATTATCATAAGAAAACCAAGTTACATATTGGACGTGTAAAAAGTTTTACTTCCTTTTTTAGCAATATCATGTTGACTCAACCCAAGCATCTAATATTACGTAGTTGATACAAACTCATATACACAAAATTGTCATGGACACCTATAAGTCTTAACATACTTTAGGGTTACTACCCATATACTCAAGGGGGAACCCATACGTGATTTGTTTTAACATGGCATGTATAAATAAGAGTTAATTTTCAGTTTTAGTATATTTTTTTTATTTTTATTCTGTCCATAAGTAAAGTTGTGCTAAATTAACCCGTTTCAGCTTGATTAATTAGTTAAAATGTGTGTTTATAGGTACCCATATGTTATGGTAACCCTGCATCTATGATTATTCAATATTTAACCCCTTTTTCATCATCAAGAAGTCAACTTCGATAATGGCTAGTATAAGTTAGAGTTGAAACCTTAGATCAAGTCTAGCTAAGGCCTCAAGTTATATAAATTTTCATAGCATGCATTATCATGTGAGAGATTCATACTTTATTATTATTGAGTACTGACAATTTTATTTCTTAAATGACTAGCTCATCATAAAGCAACTGCCGAAAATAAATTTAAATGTATGATTACTTGCTTGCTTGATTGCAACGGTAAGAAAGAATATTATTAAGCATTTTGATACTTGCGTGGGTTTCCGGTGTTGAGGTTTGCTCCACCGAAGGGGTCGGCGAGCCCATATATATTTCTTTTATATCATGTTTTGTAAATTGTCGGAGCTCCTAAGTACAAAGGAGACTCTGCCGAAATTTTGAAAAATTTAGGAGATAGACAAATTTCTGATTTTCGGAAATTTTAGAATCATTGGGTGGGAGGACAACTGAATATTCCTAGATATCCCGTAACATAATAACCATAAAAAGCTGATCAGCGACTCCTGAATATCCTGATGAGTACTTCTATATAAGTACTAGCCCAAGAGAGGCTCCTGTCCTGCTACTTCTATTCCCGACAGTAACATCGAATAGATTGGTTTTAGCCCAAGGGAGGCTCCGAAATTACAACCTGATCCCAGGTTAACGGGATTGTTCACGGGAATTATTTAGGGAATTAATTCAGAGTACTGTTCTCAAATTGCATTGCATTTAGTCTACTAAATTTCATCTTACTCCGTAAAATAACTCCACCTATCAAGGTAGGTAGTTTCTTGATTGCTCAAGGGAAGCAAAATCCTACTGAGAGCTCAAGGGAAGCTCAGAACATCATACAATCTATGGAGTAGGATGTCATTTACTTTTCCTTGATTTTGTGAAGTACACACATATAATAGTTGGCATACTTCTTTCTTTTTGAAAAAAAAAAACTGCATCTTTCTTTTGTATACTTTACCGTCCTTGACCGAGGACTTGCTTGTCATTTTCTAAAATGACCTAGTATTGTTCACTAGGTGAAGAAGAGGACGTCTCCGCCGAAGTAACGCCGCAGTACAACGAGGAATAATCGTCTGGATAACTTGCTAGTTATTTCTTTGTAAAAGCTTGTAGAAGTATTGTTGATGAAGTCCTGTATAATAATTACCATATGTATAATAAGATGTAATCTCTGGCATTTTCCATTTTTGCTGATGTTTACGGGCGACAATCGCGAATTTTTGGCGCGTAGCCTGGGGATGTGTATGACGTCACCATTCCATTTGGGAAGTGGGACGTGACACGTCTTTTAGTGGTGGCCCATGCAGGTCAGCGAAAATGGAAAATCCAGAACGGACCTTAGGTCTAGACGTAGGTTTTAAACTCAGATAGAAAACTTTGATTTCCAACCATATCTTAGAAATCCTTAAGTAAGGTAGATAAATAGTTGGTAGCATTTTCCTTACAAATTCCTCTTTTCTGTCTAGATCTTAAATCCTACTAAGGAGTTACTAACCTAAGGAAAAAATTTTACTTTTTATTTTCTTTTCAATCTAGGTCATGCCTCGGTTTGCACCCTTCGCAAGACTAGGAAATGATAGTCACAGCCTAGACGAGTATTATGCATTTGTAAAGAAGATGTGGCACGTAGCGCGTAAAGGAATGATCGAAGCCTATGGAGTACACTACGAATTGAAATATCCAATAGTGTCAGATATAGATGATAAAAGGAAAGAGTATTACAACTCGGTACATTATTATGTCCTGATAAAGGCAGAACCCCCAAAGGCCCAGAGACTGATCGCAATGGTACCTTGGAAGAATGGCTGCAAACTCATCCAAACGCAATAGTGCACAACATCAGGAAAATGTGGAGATCCTCAGCATGTATGTATGTGGAATGTATGAAGTAAGAATGTAATATATGTAGTAAGAATGTAAGTAAGTAGGGAAATATGGACTTAGATCCCTAGTATCTATAGATGATAAGTATGTAGCTAGGATGGATGAAATGTAAGATAATCTGCATGTAGGTAGAATGTGACCAAGTATGTATGTAAGCCAAGGGCATATTGTTCTATAAATAAATAAAATATGCTTTTTCAATCTCCTTATGTTCCTTATAAGAAATTCTTACATAGGATATCAAGGATATGGACCTGTTTATACCCAGTTTGGAATGGGATGGAAGCGAGTACACCTTGTACCTATACCAACGCTATGCCAGGATACTATGGAACGCACCCGACTGGTATGACATTCACGTCTACCAAATCTATGGAGTCAGGCATCCTATGGTACGAGACGTGGAGGATGGCGCTGAAGTGTACTTTGAGTACATCACCTACGTCTTTATGTCCGAGACCCGAACCGCATCTATGTCGGATTGCACGGCTACGAAGGCACCATAGATGACTTGAGAGGTTATATACAGAAGTAGAGATCCTTGCTGAAGGGAGGGAGCTTATTGAAGCCGTAGTATAAGATGTCTTAACCCTGTACATAGTGAAGAAGAAGTCCTTTTCCTTGTATTTTGGCATCTGCAGATATGTACCTGTATGAAGTAGAATAGTTTACCATGTCACGTTTTGGGATGATGGGTGACATGAGTAACTAAGTAGCAAGAATGTATGTAAATGAAAAATGAGAGTAGGAGCACCATTTTGTAATTACTCTCATTTTAATGAATGAATATATATATATATACGAAGTTTTATGATACACTCTTATTGAAAATTACGAGTTAAATACTTCCCTAAGATTGCGTTTTCTCAGGATATGGACAACCACGGTCAGTCAAGTACTCCGCCCCCTCAAGAACCAACTGTGGCCGATATGTTTCGATTATTCCAGCAATTATTGGAATCCAATAATCAGCAGGCCAATGCAGGCCATGTTGCCAATGCAACCATATTGGAACGAATGTAGAACTCCAATAAAACAGAAGAGGGAACCCTAAAAGATTTTCGAGATCTTAAGCCACCTAAGTTCAAGGGAACTGAAAATGCAATAGAAGCGGGTCAATGGTTGAAAACCATTGAAGGCTTAATGAAGGCCGTAAAGCTCAAACCGAAGAAATGGTGCCAGCAATCCGCATCCAGCTAGAAGATATCGCTGGATACTGGTGGAGTGCTGAGTACCCAGAAGATTTCGATGGAGTTATGACATAGGCAGAATTCAAGAAGAAGTTTGAAGAAAGATTCTATCCTAAATCAGCACGAATAGAGTTAGAGCGGCAATTCAACTATCTTAAACAAGGAAGACGCACCGTCGATGAATATGCTGTAGAGTTTTCCAGACTCAGTCGATTTGCTCCTAACATGATAGCCGACGAAGAAACAAAAATTTCTAGGTTCCTGGAAGGGCTTGGGACCCAATTGAAAAGTAGGGTCGCGTCCTACCGATGCCAGACCTTTTCTGAGGTAACAGAAGCTGCTCGAGACCAGGAGAGAATCCTGAAAGAGGAGCAACCTTTCCGGTCATCACAACCCAAGAGAACTTTTGAGGAAGGATCATCCTCTAACAAGAATCACTGGCAAGGACCACCTAAGCGTCCTCAGAATGGCAACTCGAACAAATTCCTTATCTGTGATTTCTGCCAGAAGCCAGGACATAAAAGAATGTGTGTAGGAGAAGATTGGGGCTCTGTTTGAGATGTGGAGCAAATCATCCAATCAGTCAATGTCCTCAGCCGCCTGCGAATGGAGCAAGGACACAAGGCTTCACTCAGGATACCGACCTCCAGTTCAAGGAAACCAACCTCGACCAATGATACAGGCACCAACACGCAAGCAGGAATGGCTTATGGAAATCAGCAAAGGCCGCCCTATGCCCCTCAGGCTTATCAGTTTCAACAAGCACAACGGGCAGCTCAAGCTCAAAATAGTAACAAGAAAAGGAATAGGCAAGGGCAAGCATTCATATGGGAACTGAAGATGCGAATATCCCTGGAGAAGTAGTTTCAGGTACTATTTTAGTTTCTTCGTACCCAGCTTCAGTATTATTGATTCCGGGGCTACCCATTCATTTATAATCTTCTTTTATATCACCACGTGAAATAGAATCACAACCTCTCCTAAATCACTGAAAGTACTCACCGGTAATGGAGTAGTAGAAGTCAGTCGAGTATGTCGTAGATGTCCCATTAAATGGGTGGAGGAGCTTTTCGTACCCGATTGCTTGTCTTTCCAACAAGCAATTATGATGTAATATTGGGTATGGATTGGCTAACTGCAACATTAGCCAATATAGACTGCGGCCAGGGGAAAATTTCATTCCAACTCCCTGACGGCGACTCTTATGAATTTGCAAGAGACCAAAATGAGTTCAATGCAGAGGAGCTAGAGAAATTTGAATTACCAGTACTACTGCAAGGAGTAGCAGAGCAATCATTTCCAAGGGTAGTAGAAGAATTCAAGGATGTGTTCCCAGAAGAATTACCAGGGCTACCCCAGACAGAGCCGTGGAATTTTCTATAGATTTAATACCGGGAGCTGCACCCATAGCCAAGAAGATATACCCAATGAACAAAGAGCTAGTTGAGTTAAATAAACAGATAAAGAAGTTATTGTCAAAAGGGTTTATTCAGCCTAGCGCTTCACCA